>JAAGNO010030141.1:0-25416 GCA_033439905.1 Ceryle rudis | reverse complement strand
TTTAATACCCAAATATTCTGTTACACAGTCAAAAAGAAAATGTATCTTCCATTTTCCATGCACATCATAACTGTGGACATGGATACAAGAGTATTTCCTCTTACACAAGATATTACACTGTGGCTTTTGAGGTCAGAAAGCTGACCTTAGAATTGCGTGTCATCTCCTCCTCTCACATAAGGCAAATAGTTCTTGTCTAAGTAAAATTCTACTGTTATATCCTCTTGAATTTAAATGCATGCTATATACTAAAGAGTATAAAAAAATTAAAAAAAAAAAAGAAAACTCACCTTTAGCATCTTTACATTTTTATCAGACTGACAGAAGTGAGTTTGTTGCACTAATATTAACTAGACTAATTTTAAACTGAACACAAAAAAAATAATGAAAAAAATACACAGACAAAAATTATTTTTAGAAGTATACTTTGAAAACCTGTAAATATATTTTGTTTGCAGAACAATAAAATTTATTATGTAAAAATTATAGAAATTCTATTTATCATGTCAGTTGCCTACTCACAGCAGTTCTTAGAGGAAGATTTTGTATTCATTTATTAACATTTATAATTTTGTAATACGAAACAGAAGACTAGGATTTCTAAATAAGCTCAAAAGGGACATGAACACTATGTTGGAAATAGGTGGTAAATAGTTTTCTCTGCTGAGTTTTCTTTATCATTACACCTTCCTCACAATTCACAAATGTCCTAAGTAGGTGCAGTACAAAAACTAAATGGACTTGAATACCAATGCAGATTTAGTTACAGATATATTTGTAAACAACTGATAAGACCTCCTTGTCCCACAGGGAAAACTTTGTAGCCTTGGAGAAAGGTCAGGTAGGCCAGTGCAGGAATCCTGGTGCTGTCATGTGTTATCCTGGGGCCAAGACCTGTATCCTGTCCTTTCTCCAGGATCACTCAGGG
Source organism: Ceryle rudis (assembly GCA_033439905.1). Lineage (NCBI taxonomy): Eukaryota > Metazoa > Chordata > Aves > Coraciiformes > Cerylidae > Ceryle > Ceryle rudis. Next base: position 24,488 of record JAAGNO010030141.1, on the reverse strand, counting down.
TCTCTTCCACATCTCCCCTTGAGTTAACCCATATCCTGTCAGTTAGAGGCTTAGGTAAAGAATACCTATTTCTGATCAGCCCATTAAGATTTCTGAAGCACCTAACAAGGGCTGTCACCATTGCAGTTGCTTGCATTCTGCCCTCTCAAAGGTTCTCTCTGTCACAGGTTCTCTCTCTCACAGAGACTTATACACCTTTTGCACTTAAATTACTTCCTTATTTCTGTCTACTGCCTTATAACTGAATTTCAGCCACTTCCAACATATGACAGTTACCACAGGATCCCATGGAATATGAGAACAGGCTGAGACAACTTGGTTTGTTCAAACCTGGAGAAGGCTCCAGGGGGCTTATTTTTGTCTGTGACTACCAAATGGAAGAGCATGGAGAAGATGGAGACAAAGATCTTCTCTGGTTTGGAGAGAAGAGAGTAGAGGAAAGAAAGAGTGAGAAGGATTTTGTAGTTACCAAACAGAAAGCAAAAAAAAAATACAGACCAACATACAGTGCTGGTAAAGAGAGAGGATGAAGCCAACAAGAAACTATAAGAAGATATCAAAAAATCACAGGAATTTTTTTTCACCTTGGTGTTTTGCAAATCCAGTCTGTAAGTGTTGCTTGCTTTTTCTTTAGACCAGTGAAGTTACATATTGGCATTTAAATGATCTGCAATGGTGTGCAGTGCTTTCATTTTTCAGATGATTTGTCTTTTTTATTGTATTGAACTCATGTGTATTAACTGAATCATGCTTTGGAAAGAAGTAACAAAATCCCCCATAAGACTCAAGCATTGAAAATAAGTTCATAAAAAGAATGAACCTAGGTCAGCTTTCATGTAATTATAACCTCAAGCAACAAATGTAATGGATTAGGTAATTTATAGTAAACATAAATGATATATTTAGCATTTTCAAAATTTATAACACATTAAGAATTATAACAAGTGAATTAAAAAAATAAAAATCTAAAAGCCTATTGACACAGAAACTTAACTGAATTTCATATTGAAATGCAGGAAAAGAGGTAGTGATCTGTCTTATTTTGTTACCACTTGTAGTAAATAAATTGCTGGTTTAAGGCTTTGATTAAATCTTATTACAAGAAGTAAAAAAGGAATGGTATAAAATAAACTTTATTTAATTTAAATTATGATTTCTGAATGTAACTCTTTATCCAACATGTAATATGATCCAGACTCCTACTAGGTGTTATATTTTTCTGGCTAGGAAAATACAGAATAGGTCAGCAGTATATGTGCTTTAGAAAAGCTTAAAGAATTCCATGAAAAAGATTAGAAATAAGATAAAGCTCTTTTAAATACTGAAACTTCTAAGGGAGGATTTTGTTTGTTTGTTTTTGTTTGTTTGTTTGTTTTCTAAGATGGGCATTGAGACTCAACTTTCTATATTAATTAGTGGTTTTGGATGTAGGATGTTCAGATATAGTAGGATGCTATGCACCCAAAACTGATGTCCTTAACACACTTTGAGGTTCACAGAGAGCAGTGGTAACTTTCTCAGGTGGCATGTAATATTTATCTCAGAGAAATGTTTTTGGATCTGTGGGACTAAATGTAAAGTTCATTTGTCCCTCACATGAAGCTACTGTGAACCAGCTACAACTGTCACATATGTGTGCATATGCATAATGCAAGATCTAAAGCAGTGTTAATATATCGCTAAAAAAATTACTTTAAGCTCATATTTCAAGCTGGAAACTTGGAGGATTATGTGTACTTAAAGTCTTAATACACTGCATGGTCACTTTTGAGCAGAAGTTTCTGCATCTGTATAGGTGTTTGCAGACTGCATGTCAACACTGTATTTTCTTTGTTCTCATCTCATTCTTTTCAGGTTTTCAAAAACGTATATTGAAATTTTTTGTAGCATACCACAGGAGTAGACTTTATTAGCTGTTCTTGGTGGATGTTTTATCTCCTGGCTTTTATGAGTCTTCTGCAGCTTCAAAACAAACAACATCAAAATAACTGATGATAACTTATCCTTTTCCAGTCAGATGCCTGCCTAAGGAAGTTGCCATTGATAGAAAAAGGAATAATAATTGCAAGACTTATGAAGATTTTTTTAAAGGAATAATGATTTAAATGGGAAATCTATTATCTGCATAGTGATTAACTGTTTCGAGAGGTACCTGCTTTCTCCAGATTTGTGAATGGCATAATTAAATTGTGGAAAAAGATGTTGTGAAGGCAAATAATATGATAGATTTTAAAAGTTGCTGGACAAATTAATGATACTGATGGATATTAATTAGCTTCTGTAATAGAAAGTGCCTAAATTACTGACCGGAGGAAAAAGAAAAAGAACAATTTAAGCCTTACTGTTAACTACAGGCAAACCCAGGAAAGATAACTTTCAGTGAAGTCAGATTTATTCTCAGTCCATGCTTAAGAACAGTGGTTATATGCTCTGGTTTAGTCATAGGCAACCATCTGAAGAAAGTTTCCATGCAACTCTATTGCTGAGAATGATTTTCACCAGTCTTACTGCCCTTAGTAATATCCCAAAGGGCTCACACCTATCACCTCCCTCTATATTGCTGGTCATTCTTATAAAGATTGTTTCTCATTTTGACTTGGTCTCATAGTCAAGTCCAGGTTTACTATGAAAAGCCTGGAAATAACTTCTGATCTTAAGGGGAAAATTGTAGGGTAGCATTCAACTGTACTTTATTTTGCCTTTACACTTTCAGTTTATCATACCAGGGAAAAGGACTGGAAACTTGTTTAAAAATAGATACAGAGGTTTGGTGCTTTGGTTTGGTTGTTTTGCTTTTTTGTTTGTTTGTTTGTTTGTGGTTTTGTTGTATTTGGTATGTTGTTACTGTTTGTTTGCCTTTGATTTTTGTCGGTTGTTTTTTATTTTACATCTGTAGATTTCCAACAGTATGAATAAGATCATCAACATCTTGAACTTTCTTAGAACGTGCAACTTTTTCCGGGTTTAAATTAGATTCTTAAGTTGCCCTGAAATATCTCTTCTTTCTCATTTATTTATTGTCATGAACAATCAGCAAAAGATTGTGAAAAATATTCGCAGATAAATTGCAATCCTCTTGTGAAGTGTATTTTTGTTATAACCTGGAAAGTCAGTAAGAACCCAGGAAAATATCTTTTTCTTCAAGCATCTAAGAATATTGCTCCTGGCAACATTTTCATCAAATGTTATTTATATAACTTTATGTAAAAGAGCATATTGCTTCCTTTAATTCTGTTCAGTATGTATCCTAGTGTGATTCTATCACTTTAAAAGTTAATTTTCCTGTCAACGCCTGTACAGTAGAATATTCTAAAGCAAAACATAAAGGGATAACTTTGTTGTATCATCTATATGGTTACTATCCTGAATATAATTGAATGCAGAGGCTAATTAAACAGTTCTTTACACTTAAAAAGAAATCTGGTTTATACTTTGTTCAGAGACACGTGAATATCTCTGGAAGCCTTCATATAGTCTCCTAAAATTAATAAATATACCACTTCTTTCTTTCTTACAACTCTTCATTGTTTGAATAATATCTTGCTAGTGGTATCAGATTACAATCCTAATTATAACAGAAGATTGGACAACCCTTAGGTGGGATTAATTTATATAATTCAATTTAATTTTATGAAGCTGTACTGATTTATTATAACTGAGGATATGATTTCCCATTTGTAATTCTATGTCTAAAATTCATTTCTATTTAACAAAAATTAGGCTTTTCTAAAGATAAAATGATGGATTCTGATTTCATTATTATTAATCCAAAACTAAAAAAATGTAGATTATTTCAATCATTATGTAACTGAATGTGATCTACCCATATGCAGTGAACAGAATAACTAGACACATGTAGAATCATCCTCAGGTAATAACTCAGTGTAAGGACACTATAATGATTCTTTTGTTTATATAAAAAATACTGACATGATTCTATGTTCTGTAATGTGGGTTTATTCAGCTCGCAGCAAGCCAGCTGCATGGAGTCAAAAGCTCCTTCAGAAAGCCCAAAGGGAAGAAAAAAACAGCAGCCTCTCAGTGAACAAGAGTTCCCTCTGGTTAAAATGTATATAAATTCTACTATCACATGTCTTTTCCTTTTAAAAATCCACATGGAACATAGAAATAAAATAATTGTGAGTTTATACATCTGGGGTCTGGGAAAGTCTTATAAACATCTAAACCTCCAGGTTTAGCTCATAATAGAAAAAAAAAAAAAAAAAAAAAAAAGATTGTCCTTTTTGATGATAATGGCACAGGATTCAAAGCCAAGCAGAGAACCAATATAAATGCACTGTTGGAGTCTTGTTCAATGTTATGTGTTATTTTCCTAGCTCTGAGAGTTGGAGGATATAGAAATAAAATCTTTCTACAGAACAGCCCATATGGTGAATTTATAATGTGTGATCAGGACAAAACGTGAATTACTGTGACTAGTCCATGAGTGTACATTTCAGTGATTTTAATTAGAGACAAGAATATTTTTATTCCCTTGGATGCCTGTCATGATTTTTTATTTTTTGATATTCCAAAAATTCACCTTCTATTTCTAGCAAAGTGCAGTTATTAAGGAGAGTGGAATTAGCACTTCAAATCTTCAATTTGTTTTATGTGTTCTTACTTTAGCACTACTACAGTCATTGTTCTTTTGATATGAAGCTCTTGAAGTGACACAAGTACAGTCATAGTCTTTTATTAATATATGAAATAACTCCTGCAAAAGTCAAAACTAATTCCTTCAAATTCTTTATTTGCAGTTTTCTGATGCACTTAGACACTATCTGCAGACATACTGAAGAACTCAAGATATCTGACCATTAGCTCACTAGATTAGATGCTTGCTGGAGCCTGCCATAACATCTGGTCTGCAGCCTGAGTTTCTCTTTTTATAAAAATGGGGACATGGAGTAGTTGGTAGTTATTCTGTTCAGATCTAATGATGTTGTGGATCTGGGAAGTGGATAAGGCTGGATTTTTAACTGGAAAATGCACTTACATTCTTTAAACAAGCTTTAGACAGTATTTTCTGAAGATGGACCTTGTGTTATGGATAGTGTTCTTGAAGGACAGTTATTCAAGCTGGCCCAGCATGAATAGCAGTGAGATCTACAATGCTAAGGTGGAACAGATAGCTTCTATATATTACCACTGATATAAAGAGAGTGTTTATGTATCAAGTAAAATCCAATAAGCTGTGTGAGTTGCTGTAAAAACTCTGGTCCAAGACTGTACAGTATACAAAGTCATGGTTTTCTGACAGTGTAAAGTTCATTAAGCAGGCTTTGTGGAATTGTAGCCACAGAGGTGCTCAGAATATCATCCCTACCATTAATCTACATTATTAGATATGGGGGGGGAGGGGGAAGTGCTTTCAGTAGGATATAAATACTGTTTTCCTTGGCGTGTTACTGTACTGACCAGATTTTAAGTAATGTATAGCTTGTGACTTCTAATGCAGTCATAGTGAGTTATAAATGTGCAGCAATTTATCAATGAGCTCCTGATCATTTGTCTTGGATGATGAATTTTTTAAGGTTCATAGTGTGGGTAGAAATGATTATAAATGCATACATCAAAATGTAAATCTTAACATGTTAAACAATAACAGTAAGAAAGATGTTTGTACAAGGTGGATATTAATAGCATGTTCCCAGTTCATGTATTTAGCCCAGAAATAAAGCTACAAAAAAATTCATATGCCCACTGATTGTTAGAGCTTTGTCTTCTATTTTTAAGCTTCTTATTTTGTTCCCTTTTTTCTTTTTTTCTTTTTTTTTTTTTTTTTAACTTTTTCTCCTCAGACAGCTATTGGTATCACGATTTACATCTATGTAAAATCTCATCACCTTTTCATGTTTCTGACAAAGCCACAGTTTCCATCCCATACAGTAAATGAATTTGAAAAGGAAAAAAAATCTGGCAACTCTATCTTACTGTTTGCTTTCTTATACATAGGTTCCCATATCCACAGTTTTGGAGTAGGTTGGTTTGAAGACATGTAGAAACACAGGAAAAAAGTTGGTTGTAAGGAGTCTCTGAAGTTATTCCAGCTTAACTTCTTGCTTAAATTTTGGAGTTCTGCTTTTTACCTTATTTGTCTCTAATCTTGCCTATTTACTCTCTGATCAATAATAACCTTGAAAATGAGGAGGATCAAGGTAGGACTATTCTCTGGATTTCATCACAAATTGTGTACAGTATATTATAATCATTCTTTCAGCATGCTACCTACACAGGGATCAACACTCTGAAAAGGTAGGAAGTCCTGCCATTCTTCAGTGTCTCCAAAGACATTTCTTTTATAGCTTCTACTAGAACATACATGATTTGGATTGCTCTTGTGCTCTTACTACACGAGGACTGCTCTCACTTACTAAGGAAATATAATAATAATAAGGTGCACTCCCTAGTGTATAAGAATAGAACAGAATAGAATAGAATAACGTAATAATGAAATACAATATATATAATATAATATATGATATAATAAGGTGCACTCTCTAGTTAGTTCCTTCAAAAATTAGACAAAAGAGTCCTACAACAACAATGAATAGGTATTCTGACTTACATAACAGACATGCAAATCACAGATGCAGCGGTAAAACCTGTCACTTGTACAGTGACTTTATAAACAACTATAAGGTATGTCAATTTAAGTCCATGCTTGTCAAAAATATGTTATGGTTAAGAAACCGTTCTTCAAATTTTCCGTACTCCCATAGGAAAAGCTGGTGTCCAATGTTTCTTCCTAGGTCCTGGTAATGTTCTTAGATTATGTTAGGCCAACACTGTCTATCCTGTTAATTCCTTCTCTGTGCAGTCCACAGCAGTTACTCTCAGTGTAACGTGCTAGGTAGGGGTTGTGCAAAACTAGTTACTTCTTTTTAATCACAGATGTCATGTTGTCCAGTACAGATTTGCGTCAGTCCTTACTTCACATTCCTTTTCACTTGTGATAATTTTCAAAACTTCCTAAATCTAGTTTAAGTTACTGCTAAAATGGTTAAAGATAAATAGCACATTTATGGTTAAAGGGTAAGCTGTTCACTAGTTCCTCTCTGGCCAAATGTCTTCACAAGGCTCTCAATAGCACTTAAGTGACAATACCTCAATACCTCCCACTGATTCTGTAAAGCACTTGTAATTTATCATCTGTTGCAAAAACTTTCAGAAATCTTCTTTTACAATCAATGCCCTGGATATGAAGGAACCAGATCCAAAAGTTAATTGAGGGATCTAAAAAAAACTTTACATGGGCATTCAGCCTAAATTCAAATCAGAATTTAACAAATTTCAAACAGTTGTAATTTTATATGAAAAGAATATTACAATTCAAGATATACCTTTCCATTTCTACTGTAAATTTTCTACTAACCTTAAGTTCTGTGGGGATTTTTTTGCATTCTTAGAACTTCCCCAGCTCAAACTGCCTCTTTGTGGTGTCTTATTTTATAACTCCAAAAAGTGCTGAAAAATCATTAAAAAGACCCAATTAGCAAATATACTTTGTGTAAACATGAGTCATGCAAGAAGTACTAGGTCCATTCTTACCTTCTTGCTTTAAGCAGAACATCTCCGTTTTAGAGCTAATACTGCTTTTTGTATTTCAGCCTCTCTACTGCCCGGTACTCTGTGCTGCCACTGAACTCAATGCTTTGCTCCAAACTTTAAATTCCACTCTATATAGGAAGGCAGCTGTTGTTTTGTTGCTTGATTGGTGTCTGTTTGGTTTTTGTTGGGTTTTTTTTTGGTTGGTGTGTTTTTGGTTTGGGTTTTTTTTTTATCTGGCCATATATCAGACTCCATATATCATTCTCAACCTGAGTCTGTTATTTAGAGCAGGACATTTTTCTCTCCTGCACTATGTTTGTTTGAAGTGAATACTGCAACGTTTCATACATTATCACACACAGTGTCTAAAGATGGAAGCCTAGTTTTCTGAAAATTAAATCTGCAACTACATCTTACAGTCTTAAATGTTTATTTTAACTCATTCTTGTATTTACTAGTTTGTTTTATCCTCCAAAATAAAACTTACTAATAATTGAAACACAAATTATATATCTCCTGATTTTTTTTTGCTATAGTTATCTATATTTATGTATCTTACAAACTGATGTATTATAGTTGGAGAGCATTGTAAAAAGGTGTGCAACCTCTTAATATTTTGAGCAGGATTTGATACCAGATAGAATTTCAGGACTGGATCAGTAACATCCTTTAACAAAGCCATAATGATGAAGAGTATTTTCAGAAAGAGACTAGTAACAGTACAAGTAGAATTAGGCAATCAAAAACGACTGAACACTTCCAAGCTTTCATGATCAGAAGATATCAAAGGTAACAAGGCAGAGGCATCTTGTAGATGAGCAGAAAATGAAAATGGGAACATTTCTCAAATCTCTAACCTGCTTAAGATCACAGTTGAGATAATAATATAAAAAAATTGTACTGGGTCTGACTGAGCTGGAGTTAATTTTCACCATAGAAGCCCTCCCAGAGCTGTGCTTTTCATTGAGAGCTGCAAAGGTGCTGATAACACACACGTGTTGTGGCTATTGCTGAGCAGGGCTTGCACAGCACAAAAGCTGTTTTTCAGCATTCCCCCTGCAGTGGGATGGAGTGGACAAAATCTTGGGAGGGGACACAACTGGGACAGCTGACCCAAACTGACCAAAGGGATATTCCATACCATATGACATCAGCTGACTCTAAAAGCTAGGAAAAGGGGTAGGGGAGCATAGGTTTATCCTCCGGAGCAACCACTATGCTTCTGGAGGCCTGTTTCCCAAAAAGGGCCAGACATTGCCTGCTGGTGGGAAGTAGAGATTAAATCTTTGTTTTCTCTTGCTTTCTTGCATGGCATTTTTTTGCTTCTTCATTAAACTGCTTTTGTCTTAGCCCATGTGTTTCATCTTACTTTTCTTTCACTTGGTCCAGCTGAGAGGAGGGAGGGAAGTGATACAGTGGCTTGGTGGGCACCTGGCTTCCAGCCAAGGTCAAACCACCTGCTTAAGATCACAGCTGAGGCAATAATATAAAGAAAGATAAAGTTGGAAAAATGGCAGAACAACAGCAAACTTGTACTATTCTTTCATTATTTTATGACAGCACTGGAATGAAACAATACCTAGAAAGACAATGACACTTGTCATTGGGAGTTATAATACAAACTCTTCTTCTATGAAACAGCTATGTTTAGTGTTGCTGAGATTGCGCACCAAATTTTGAATTCCAGAACTATTTGCTTCTTAGCATCTCCTGAAAGGGAATATAAGGTATTTTAAAGGAAAACTGAAAACCCCTTAAAAATACAGGATATCTCTTCAAGCTTCTTTCTGATGTTTTAATCAGTATTATGGTGCATTTTGTCTCTTGATCTGGACAGCAGCAAATGTAATCCATAATGAGGAGCAGCAGGGAAGACAGTATTTTTAAGAATCTACAAACCCACAGAATAGCTTTTTTTCCATCTCATTTTGTGACTAAATAATTTTTGTTTCTTTTCCAATATGTACAGTAATACTAAGGTTCTGAGCACCAGCAGACTAAATTTGGTTTAATTCCTTTCTGTTCATAATCATACAGTACGATTTTTTGAAGAATCCACAACAGAAATTTAGATTATACTTGATGAGTTGAGACATCAAATAGGTACATATGTACATACTACATTTTCTGATAAAAAATAAAGAACATTAAAAAGTTATTCAAGTGAAAATGACATTTTGTCTTAATTTACCTTCATGAACTTGTATTCTTGGTTCATAAATGCTGATAAGATATAGGTCTTAAAAGATAGGCTTTGTCCTCAGATTCAGACACTAGAACTTTCAGTGTCTACAATATTAATAGATTAATACAATGTTAATAGACTTTGGGAACTCTGCACTTTTGGGTTTTTTTGGGGATTACCAATTGAACTTTTATTTAATCTTACTTTTAATTAGCATTGTTCATGACCTTAAAAATGTCAATTAATATTTGCTCTGCAGTCTTAAAAAAAAAAGCCTTTGACCATGAATATGTTTTGATGTAGGAGTTGTCTATGCACATGAGTCATTTACTCGTGATCCTACAGATCATGATCTTATGTACAGATTCTGAATCAGCATACACTTTCAGACATATATTTACACTACCCCTCTCACTTGTAACCACACCAACTTACTTTTATTTTAAGAACCATGCCTCAAAATAAAACAAAGGCTTAAATATACTGCAAGTTTTTAGCCACATTCTTTGGATTTGCATTACATTTCAGGTTAATTTTTACAGAAATACTGCAAAAACTTATCACATACAAAGCAACCTGGTGCAGATCAACATAGTGCTGAAATCCTTTGTTTCAGCCGAGATTCTGGTATGTGTTTGATACTCTTATTCTCAAACATTTAGACTTTTGCACAGGTCTTAAGCTGTGTTCGTTAGCAAACATTATCATAAATTTGCATAAGAACATAAATTAGTTTAAGAAGTAATATTATAAGGAAATACATGGAAAAGGAAATAATCATAGATGAGAACACTAAGATGTACTGAATAATCCCACAGCTAATATTTAGATGCATTTAAACACAAAATGATGAAATGGGACTAGTTTAGCACTAGTCTGACTTCAGACTATCAGAGTGAGGTGCACTTTCTTCAGATAACTTCACATTAACAATTTTATGATAAAATTATGTCTGACATAAAACTCAGAGTTGACAGAGGCTGATATGGTCTTCAATATTTTTTTATTTGTGACCCTACCAAAATTTTTCACTGAACATGCATATTAAATGTAAATCAACTTATGTAAGTTTACTTTTTATTTTTGTTAGCTGTCATGGACAACATAGTTATGAAGATGACAAACTGATTTCCTTCAGCATTCTCATTCTCTTGAAATAAGTTCTGCTGCTATATTTCAGACTTCTGGCTATTTTCCCACTTCCCCACAAACAATTTTCTTCCTTTCCCTTCTCCCAGCTTTAGCTGTTCTAGCACTTAATTTGCTGTTTTCAGATCTGTTGTTGTTGTTAGTACTCTTTAAGATTTGACTGGAAATTTAATGTCTCCAGTAGTTCATCTGTGTTACTTCATTATTTTCCAATTAAATCATCAGGATTTATAAATTCATATTAACTTCTGCATATCTGATGACTTGAACTTTTGATAGAATAACGCTGTGTTTAACACTATTGCTCAGACACTAATAGCATGGCCTACAAATTCAATAACAGAAGAGCTTGTGTGGGAAGATGTAAGTAGAAATATTGTGAGTATTGTGTCTGAGCTGAGCTGTAGATGAGATGTCTAATCAGGAGTGAAACTGGCTAAACTGTCAAAAAAAAAAAAAAAGGAAACAAAGCACCAGCCTGAATTCAGAGTACTTGCTACAAAAATTGGCATTACACCTATACATGCTTAAAATACTTTACAGCTACCATCCAACCATAGTCTTGTTCTGTATTGGAAAATGTAAGTTATTTATGTCAGTTCTCATTAATTTTGCCTTCAAATACCATTTAGGTTAGAGTTAATAATAATAAAAGATGGGACTTAGTAGATATTACCATCTTGGCAATGGGCTAAAAACCTAAGTTACACTTGAACGTCTTTTAAATTTAGAGCTGCTCCATTTATTTTTTTTTTTTTTTTTACCTTTTTCCTCAGCACTGTGAAATAGGTAGTGAGTAACAAACAGGACATGTTTTCATGGCATTTTTGCATGGCAAGAGCTAGAGGAAGAAGATCTGAAGTTGACTAATCGCTGAGGTCTCAGTTGTCTGGAGGTTAACAAATGTGATGCTCATCTACAAGAAGAGCCAGAAGGAGAACCCAGAGAACTACAGGCCTGTTAGTCTGACCTCAGTGCCAGGGAAGGTCATAGAGTAGGTCATGTAGCACCTGCAGCACAACCAGGTGATCAGGCCCCATTAGCATGGGTCTATGAAAGGCAAGTCCTGCTTGACTAACCTGATCTCCTTTTATAACAAGGAGACCCACTTAGTTGATGAAGATAAGGCTGTGGATGTTGTCTATCTGAGCATTAGTAAATCTTTTGACACGATTTCCCACAACATTCCCCAGGAGAAATTGTCTTCTCATGGCATGGATGGATGTGGCCTTCACTGGGTAAAAAACTGGATGACTGAGGCCAAAGAGTGGTGGTGAATGGAGTTAAATCCAGTTGGCAGCCCATCACTGGTGGTGTTCCCCAGGGCTCAGTAGTGGGGCCAGTTCTCTTTAACATCTTTATCAACAATCTAGATGAGAGGATTGAGGACGCCTTCATTAAGTTTGCAAACTACACCAAGTTAGGTGGGTGTGTTCGTCTGCTTGAGGGTAGTGAGGCTCTTCAGAGGCATCTGGACAGGCTGGATTGATGGGTAGAGGCCAGTGGTATGAGGTTCAACAAGGTCTATTGCTGGGTGCGGCACTTTGGACACAACAACTCCATGCAGTACTACAGGCTTGTGTCCAAAGAAGGACAATGAAGCTGATGAAGGGTCTAGAAAACACATCTTATGAGGACCAGCTGTGGGAACAGGGGTTGTTTAGCCTGAAGAAAAGGATACTCAGGGGAGACCTTATTGCTCTCTGCAATTGCCTGAAAGTAAGTTGGGGTGAGATGGGAGTCAATCTATTCTTCCATGTAACAAGTGATAGGACAAGAGGAAATAGCCTCGAATTGTGCCAGGGAAGGTTTAGGTTGGATCTTTGAAAAATTTCTTCACCAAAAAGGTTGTCAAGGTGAGAAGGAAGATGCAGACTTCAGTCAGGCTTGGAGGTGTTCTCAAGGTTAAGGAAGCCCAAGACCAAGATTCAGACATCTTCTAACAGAAAAACAAACAAAAAAAAACAACAAAAAAAGAAGGGTTCTTGTTATTGGCAACTCCTTTCTGAAGGGAATGGAAGGCTCAGTTTGCAGACCTGACCCACTTCTAAGGGAAGTGAGCTGCTTCTCTGGGGCCGGAGTTAAGGACACAGAAAAAAAGCTTCCTACCATAGTATCGCCCACGGATTATTATCTGCTACTAACTTTCCATATAGGTAGCAACAAACTCGAGAGAAAAAAAATGAGGGCTGTCAAGAAGGACTTCAGGGCCTTGGGTCATCTAGTCAAGGGAGCAGGAGCACAGGTAGCGTTCTCCTCTATCCCCCTATTAGCAGGAACCAACCCAGAAAGACTGAGGAGGACTCAACAGAAACTCTTGGCTTCGAGACTGGTGCCACCAGCATGACTTCGGGTTTTTTGACCATGGGTCAATCTACATAAGGCATGGCTTGCTGGTGGCTGATGGGGTACATCTCTCTCAAAGGGGGAGAAGGATTCTAGCATGGGAGTTGGCTGGGCTCATTGGCAAAGCTTTAAACTAGACTCAGAGTGGGGAGGGGGAAAAACCAGGCTCAGCGGAGACAAGCCTGGGACGTTTGTGGGACGGTGTACCAGCTCCATTGCTATCCCAGCAGTTGTAGGGGACAGTGGACTATGTGGTACCCACAATAGTAACAGATGTTCCTCTACTAAGACTCTGAAGTGTCTGTATACCAGTGTAAGAAGCATGGGAACTAAACAAGATGAACTAGAAATCTAAGTGCAGTCGCAGGGTTATGATCTCATCATGGTTACAGAGACATGGTGAGATAGCTCACACAACTGGAATGTGGTAATGAATGACTATGTACTCTTCAGGAAGACTGACAAGGAGAGGTGGTGGAGTTGCTCTCCATGTGAGTAATCAACTAGAATGCATTAAGCTCAGCCCAGGGGCAGATGATGAAAGAGTTGAAAGTATATGGGTAAGAGTTAAGGGACATACAAACATGGGTGATACTGTTGTGGTTGTCCACTACAGACCGCCAAACCAGGAAGAAGGTATCAATGAGGCCTTCTACAGGCAGCTAGAAGTAGCCTCAAGAGCATGTGCCCTGGTGCTCATGAGTGACTTCAATCACCCTGATATTAGTTGGAAAGATCATACAGCCAGGCATAAGCAGTCCAAAAGTTTCCTGCAGTGCACTGATGACAGCTTTCTGCTGCAGGTGGTTAAAGAACCAATGAGGAGAGGTGCAACGCTTGATCTTGTACTAACAAACAAGGAAGGCCTGGTTGCAGATGTTACAGTTGGGGGTAGTCTTGGCTCTAGCGACCACAACATGTTAGAGTTAAATATCACTAGGGAAAGAAGCAGGTTAATAAGTAAAACTTCTGCCCTGGACTTTAATAGGGCTAAATTTGTCTTCTTCAAAAAATCTACTTAGAAGCATCCTGTGGGCTAGGGCTCTAGCAGGTAGGAGGGCCCAAGAGAGCTGGTTAATATACAAACATTACCTCCTCCAAGCTCAAGATAAATGTATTCCCTTGGAAATAGTAGAGATGGCAGGAGAGCTGCATGGATAAGCAGGGAGCTCCTGAAAAAAAATAAAATCAAATAGAAGAGTGAAGTTTACTATATGTGGAAAAAGAGTCTGGTTAATTGGGAGGATTATAGAAATGCTGCCAGGGTATGTAGAGACTCAACAAGAAAGGCCAAGGCTGTCTTGAAATTTAGTCTTGCCACAGAGGTGAAAGAAAACAAGAAGAGCTTTTTCAAATACATCAATGAGAAAAGGAAGAGTAGGGGAAAAATGGGGCCACTGCCAATTGAGGTGGCAGATATGATAACAGAGGATGCAGAGATGGCAGAGCTGCTGAATGCCTTCTTTGCCTCAGTCTTTACTTCCAGAACCAGCTCTCAGGAACCCCAGTCATTGAAAGTAAAAGAGCAGAACTGGAGAGGGGAAGACACTCCACTAGTCAGTCAGGACTGGGTTAGAGATCACTTGGATAAACTGGAAACACACAAATCCATGGGCCCCAACGGGGTGCACCCATGTGTGCTGGAAGAGATGGCTGATACTGTTGCTGAGCTGCTCTCCGTCATTTCTGAAAAATCACGGAGAACAGGAGAGGTAGAAGAAAGCCAATGTCACTCCAGTCTTCAAAAAGGGCAAGAAGGAAGACCCAAGCAGCTACAGACCAGTCAGCCTCACCTTCATCTCTAGAAAGGTGATGGAGTAGCCATGTCTAACTACATGGAATAAAAGAAGGTTGTCAGGAGTAGCCAACATGGATTTACCAAAGGGAAATCCTGCTTCACTAATCACATATCCTTCTATGAAACCAAGACCAAATGGGTAGAGGAAGGGAGAGCAGTGGATGTCATTTACTTTCACTTCGGTAAGGCTTTTGATACTGTGTCCCATAACATCTTTGTAGAAAAACTCAAGAAATGTGGCATAGACAATTGGTCTGTGAGATGGATTGAAAACTGGCTCAACAACAGAATTCAGAGGGTTATGATCAGCAGCATAGAGTCAAGCTGGAGGCCTATGGCCAGTGGTGTTCCACAGGGATCAGTACTGGGTCCAGTTTTTTTCATTATCTTCATCAATGACTTGGATGAGGGAATAGAGTGTACTGTCAGCAAGTTTGCTGGTCATACGAAATTGGGAGGGGTGGCTGACAAATTAGAAGGCTGTGCTGCTATCCAGCATGATCTGGACAGGCTAGAGAGATGGGTGAAGTTGAACCTCATATGTTCAATAAGGACATGTAGAGTCCTGCATCTGGGGAGGAATAACACCAGGCACTGGAACAGGTTAGGGTCACACTGCTGAAAAGCAACACCATGGAGAAAGACCTTGGAGTCCTAGTGGATACCAAGTAATCCATGGGGCAGCAATGTGCCCTTTTGGTCAGAAAGGCCAATGGCATCCTGGGCTACATTAAGAAAACTGTGTCCAGCGGGTGTAGGGAGTTTCTCCACCCCCTCTACTCTGCCCGAGTTAGACCACACCTGGAATACTGTGTCCAGTTTTGGGCTCCCCAACTTAAAAGAGAAAGAGATCTACTGGAAAGAGTCCACCAGAGAGCTGCAAGGATGATTACAGGACTTGAGCATCTCCCCTATGAAGAAAGACTGAGGGAACTGGGCATGTTTACTCTAGAGAGAAGACTGAGAGGGGACCTTATTAATGTCTATCAATATCTGAAGAGTGGGTGTCAAATGGAAAGAGCCAATCTCTTTTCTGTAGTGCCCAGCAATAAGAAAAAGGACAGTGGGTATAAACTGGAGCATAGAAGGTTCCATCTCAACATGAGGAGGAACTTCTTTACTGTGAGGATGACAGAGCACTGGAACAGGCTGCCCAGAAAGGTTGTGGATCCACCTTCTCTAGAGACTTTCAAAACCTGCCTAGGTGCATTTTTTGCAACATGTTCTAGATGATCCTGCTTTGGCAGGGGGGTTGGACTCAATCTCTAGAGGTCCTTCCAATCCCTAACATTCTATGATTCTATGATTCAGTCTGCTCAGTTTCACTTTGATTCCTAAGTACATGATGGAGTAAATTGACCTGAAAACTGTTTTCAAGTATATGAAAGAGTAGAATATTACTGGGAGTTATTAGTATGGATTTAGAATTAGAAATCATGTTTAACCAGTGTGATATAGCCTTCTATAGGTTATCTATAGATTGTCTCTGTGCAAGAGGGGAGAGTAGTGAATGTTTATTTTATTAAGGTTTGCCATAAAATTCTATTAGACCACCTGATGAAGTACAGACTTTATAAGTGGACAGTGAGAGGGACTGAAAGTTTATCTGACCCAGATTTTTTTAGGCAGGTTGCACCAGATGTTCTCCAAAGGACCCCTCTGACCCCAGCAATTCTGTCATCCACAATGAACAAAACAGCACTAATATATTATGGTGTTTTCTGTTGACAAAGGGAATTTAAGGTGAGGTAACCTTAAGAACAGAACTAGGCCACCCTGTGGCATTAAATCTAAGATCTTAGTAAGATGGGAATAGCAGGTTGTTAATGATTTCTGTTCTCTGTCCCTCCCCCCACCCCATACACACATTCTAGTGATAACACACTTGACAACAGTAAAAGCATCTGGCTTAACTGTGACCAGCACCAGGGGCTTGGAAAATCATAACACTTACTCCAGCTGATCGAGTTCTCCAAGTATTTGAGTAACATGCAGCAGTTTACTGCTTGCTCAGCCTTCAGCATGGTGTCAGTTGTCAATGGATGTGTACAGGTTGTGTGTATGTGTGGAGACAATAATTTTAAGTACTTATTGCTTTGCAGTTTAAATAGTTGATGTGAGATGCCAGTGATGACTGGAAAAGAGATTTTGTTTAGATTCTTTTCAATTTTTACTCATGTAAGGTCTAAATAAATTTTACAAAGGGACAAGGTTCACATGAGCTTTTACCTTAGGGAAGTATCTTCCTCTAGCTCACTTCCAATGAGCTGTACAAAACACTTGTCTAATGGTTGTGCTGCCATGTGGAATTCACAGTCATTGCAAAAATACTTCTGATACAGTAACTTCAGTAGAGTTTCTGTGAATATGTTTGAAGTTCAGTATGATTAGGCTGGAAAATTGCTGCATCATTCCTGGGATTGCAGTGTTACTGCTGTTAATATACTAATTCAAACTAGGACTGAAAAAGGTAATTTCAGACTTCATGGACTGAAGCATCATCCACAGAATTAAAGTGTTAGGAGAAACTGAAAAAAACTTATTTGATCAAAGAATTAATTTTATATGCCTTTGACATAACTAGGAATCTGAAAACAGATTATAGCTTTCTAATGCGGTATAACTGGGAACGTATTATACAGCTTTTATAGTTATTTGTGATACTTTTTTTGCGATGGCAGAAACAGTGCCACATATTCAATAATGCTGGGGTTTATTTTCAAACAAACAAAATATTGCCCTTAGATAGTTATGCTGAGCTCTTGTAATAGACATGTACCCAGAGGGAGAACCTAGCCCTTTTAAAACTTCTAGCAAACTTAAAGAAAAAAGCAATTGTGTTCTTGTCTTGGTGCCACTATCTCTGAGATAAAAAAGAATAAACATTTAACTGTTGTGAATTTATGACCATGGACAAAGCAATTATTATAAATTAAATATAAAAATACAGAGACAGTATTTTTTGATAACAGAAGTTGAGATTTTTTTCTTAAAACCAGTTCTGGATTTCTTACATATATTTCTTGTATTCATGTATTAATATATCATTGCCTAATGAAAACCAACCATTTTGACCCTATTATGACTCTTATTATAAGACCCAACGAAAAAGTGTTTTGTTTTTATGTCCCTGCTCCCCAGACACCACATGCATGAACTCATGAATCCTTGTAATAAGATCTGCTCATGTGTTTATATTCCCAGATCAAAATGATTAAATGGATCCATGTCTAAAGTCACTTAGCAAGGACGGTAAATTAATAGTTAAATATTTTCAGGAAATAAGAAGGCAGATAATAAATTGGGAGACAGATACTAATGACTATGGCAGTCCTAAGTGTAATTATTAGAGTTTATGCTTTTGACTGGGCACAATGCAAGAACATAGCTGTTATCAGACTACTTCTATCTATGTAATTATTCTCATGGTTCAAGTATTCCATATTATATGAAATGGAACATTACATCAGTTTTTATTATTCTAATGTAAATTATTAGTATTTCCAGAACTTCAAAAAATATGTTGTCATAAAGACGCACAAAGGTGTTTACTTTTTAAAACTTACATGTAGATAATTTTGAGGTTAAGTGTGAGATGTCCAAAACAAACGCTGCAAAATGTCCTTTAAATAGAGAAATCTTCTCTCTCTTTTTTTTTTTTTTTAATGGAATTTTTACTTGGTTATTAAACATATATAACTTATGTCTTTGTCTCACATTTTGTGCCTGCCCTGACAATAACTAGGCAAGCCATCTCAACTTAGCCCTGTGTAACCTATAGGTTTGAGAGTTCAGAAATTTGGTTTACAGGTTATTTGCTTGATTTCTGAGTTACTGGTTTACTTTCTTTTCAGAGTAGTATTATTATGGCAAATAACCCATGAACTAAGATGACTGCATAAACTAGAAGAAAATTGATGTAGTTAACAGCAACAATAATTGTTCTTTGCTTTGCAGATGATTTTGCATTTGATAAGCTTCCATGACTGCAAGCCCTAAGCATTACCTAAAGCTAAAATTCTGCATATGAAAATCTATAAATTAATCTCTGAATATGCTTAAGAAGGAAATATCTTTATAAAGAGAATGTGGCCACAGTCCATCATTCTCTTGTTGGCAGTTTTATATGTTACATAGTGATTGCAACTCCTTTCTAATTTTCTTCAGGCCCATGTTTTTTCCTTTATTTCTTCAACTTTTTTCATAATGTTAAAAACATTCATATGTTCAGGTTTACTTCATGAACTAATGTGAGATTTGTAAGTAAGGAGTCTACTCAATCTTTACCTTTTCCACATTCTGTAAAAAGAATTATGTGTTTCTAGCTATTGATTTAGATCTTAGAGGAACTGAATCATCTTACTGTCAGAGCCCTGAATGAGTCAATAAGTCTGAACTGCCCATGCTAACCTCATGTGGAACCTCCATCACCCTCCCTCTGCCATTGATCTAGGAGCATGTCTTGTCCCACTCAGTGGATGATGATGGAGGTGAATCGTTACAATCCCCCAAAAGAGGCAGTCCCTTAACAGCAGGGCCACAGAGTTATGACAATTAATTGGAATAATACAAACATTTTATTTATTTTCCCTGAGAACAATCAATAAACAGTGTGGATAAAGATGTTTTGTCAGTAAAGATTATTTTCTTACCAATTGCTTTAAGGCATAACTAAGTATCAAGGAAAAGAAATGAAAAGTGAGTAGCAAGAGGAAGAAAGGAAAAGGTAAGGGGAGAGAGAAAAAGTAAGATGGAAAGATATCACAACCCTTGGCTCCTGGCTTGTCTTCACTTGCAGGGTAGACACAGCCTTCCTACATCCTCATATTTCCCATTCTTTAGTGAAGTGGGATGAATTCAGCCTTAGGACCTCATATACTTGTGCGGCTGAGTGGCATGAGATACTAGTAGAGAAAAAGAAATTTAGTATACGTGAGCTCACAGGAAGCAGCCTATGAAGAAACACGTGGATAAAACTACAGGATTTAATTATTATTTTTCTGTTTGTTGTTTTTTAGCTTTTTCACCCAGTTGGTTTCCTGGGCGTTGTTGTTAGGGATTTTATATTTTACAAAAAAGATGGTCTGTTCCTTTCAAATAATAGCTTTTCATAGTGTTTCATTAAATGCCACCACTCACAACCTGATTATCTAAAACTTGATTTTAGATTTTTTTATAGTCAAATCTTAAATTTAGGCTTACCTATGTTTAACTTGGCAGATTAGTTAATTAAAAAAATTAATTACTAACCTAAACTGTTAAACAACAACAACAAAAAATTGGTCAAAATAAATTTTATGCCATCTAAAATTATGTAACATCTAGAAAAGAAAAATTGTTTTTACCTTCACATGACAATTTCAGGTAGTCACAACAACAAGGAAATGAAGAAAAAACAAACAGACTAACAAAAGTATTATGTAGTTAGTGAAGCTAACTCACTTTAGGATTTAATTTCAAGAGGATATGTAAAAAATAGGGACCACTTACCCACTTACTGGAAAACATGAAAAACTGTCCTTGAACAATAATTTTCTGCTATAAAAGACTTAATATCTCACTTGGGAGTAAACAAATTGCATCAGTATTTCTAGGAACGTAGTAATTCTGAGAATTTAAATCCAACAGCAATTGAACCTGACCTTAGTTTGGCAAACTGAGGATAGTGATAATACATAACTTTTACAGGAGCAGTTATCTGTTACAGCAACAGTAGATGTTAATGTAATACTAGACTAAATCTGTGACCCCACTAACTTACCTTTATTCTTTGTTCTGAAATGTGAGTGTAACGTTTCTTCTTTGAGAACATGGTAGAAGGAAATAAATCTTTGTTACTTCTGCCACAAATGAGGTATCTTTCTTTCATTAAGCATTGGCGTGAACCACTGCTAACTGATAAGAATCAAGTCATGTTTTCATAGCTTAATGCTTAAACCTGTTCAGCTCACAATGGGGACTGAAAAAGCAGAACAGTTTTTGGGTTCACCTTTGGTTGCATCTGTTGCTTTCATTGACTATACAGTAAAACTACAGATTAAGTAATCCCCAATTTTAGCTATTTCATCAAGGACTTGTAGAGTGTATGAATGCACAGTGGAAAATGTGCAATTAAATGCATAAAATGTTTGGAAATTCTGAATTTAATCATGTGTTGAAATATAAAAGGCACTGTGGAATACCTGACATTAGCAACATTCAGTCTATTATAGCAATTGCAGGGGCCAAAAATATGTTTATTACCTGTAAATAATTGTCAGTTATTTCAATAGCATAGCACTGGCAATCTTTAGCTGTAAGGAACATGGTAGAGATATGAAGGCAGAAAAAGGATTTACAGTTAACAAAACTGCATCTGATTATTAAAATAAACTTTATTCATAATGTGTTAGGATGTGTTCTCTTTTCAGTCCAGATACCATATCATGCTGCAACAGATAAGTAAATGCACACACACAAATACACACACAAAGACATTTCAGCAAAAATCTAGGAGGATGTTTTAGATCCCTGTCCTGCTATTTTCTGGTTACTCAGGTTAGTGTATATGGCAAAGAACAGAGTTGCTACTGCAAGGCTGTCATAGCTCTAGAATCACCAAACTAACATATGGTTGGTATGCTGATCTGCAGTCTGGTGAGTGTGTTTGATGTCTGTCAAAAAGCATCACTGGAAAATTTAGGTGCCCTGTAAGTGTTTATCTACTGCAGAGTAGTCATCTGCTAAAATGCTTTCAAAATTTTGTTGAAATAAGAGTAACTTTTGTTTTCCTTATCTTCTAGTAGGTTTTATGCTACAGAAGTTTCAGGTAGTTGTCATGTTAAGTATCAGTTAGAAACAAGACTTAGGAAATTTATGAAGTTTTGGGAAGTTTGTTTGTTCATTTGTTTTTGGTTTGGGATTTGCATTGATGGTTTGTTTGCTTATTTATTTTTTCTTTTCTGAGTCTCCCTTACTGTGGCTTAAGTTCATTACTATTACAATTTGTTTACAAGAGACTTGGAATACAATTTATCCCCCTCATCTTCACAACAACTTGTCATCTATTTGAAGACTGCTATCATAACGTTCTTTGAAGAATAAGCAGATACAATACTTCAATCTTTCTTCATATTGTTTTATTATGCTATTATCTCACATTCTCTTTCAGAGAGACATAGTGGGCACCACTAAAGTGAGACTGTCCCCATCTTCTTGATACCCATCCTTCAGATATTTATAAATATTAATAAGATGCCCTCTCAATCTTTTCTTCTCCAGGCTAAACAACCCCAGGTATCTCAGCCTTTCCTTATAAGGGAGATGTTCCAGTCCCTTAATCATTGTTGTAGCCCTCTGATGGACTCTCTTCAGTAGTTCCCTGTCTCTCTTGAACTGGGCAGCCCAGAACACAACACAGTACTCCAGGTGTGGCCTTAAAAGGCCACAAGAAGAGAGGGGGAGGAGAACCTCCCTCAACTCTATGTCACTGATCACAAACCTCTGAGCTCTGTCATTCAGACAGTTTGTTATTAAGGAGAAATCAAATAACAACACTTCTATTTGATTATTTAGTAATAACATCAGGCAGTGTTTCCATTTTGCAGTATATTATTTGACATACACTGTAGAGGTTTGATTTCAAACCTCTACAATGACCAGTAATCACTGAAGTGTCTCAAGTGCTGGTACTGCAAACTAAGATGAGCAAAATACCTAAGCCATCTTCTTGCTTTTCAGGGTCTTCAGAACAATCTCACAAATTTGCATCAATAATGAAATCAGCATTCAAACATGCATCAAAGGCCACCTTCCCAAACTGCCACAAAAACAAGTTTTCTAAACAAGGACTAACCTTAAAATAAGATTTACTTGAGCATGTTTATCTCCTAAACATGTAATAGTGCTTTCTAGAATGCAATTTCTAGATTTTAATAACACTGACCCAGCCTAAATTCTCCTACAGAATTTCTAGTCAAATATTCGACAACTTAGCTATTTTGTATACCTTACAGTAAAAAAGTTAAGGAAATTGCAAACAGGATGAATACAAGACATTTTTTTAAAAATAGCATAAATTAAACGTGGAGAATGGGAAAGAATTCATGAAGAAAAATATAAGGAACAGGGAGTAATTCTGAACAATGTGAAGTATTTGCACAGTAGGAAAACACACATGTACCTGTGAATATAAAATTTCATAATATTTCTTACTGAAATATGTATGCTACACATATTATAATCATGAAAGTAATTGTTTCAGGAAAATTAATTCTTTCAAACAAGTCAAACAATTTATATTGTCTGTGTTTTCTCACTTTTTTTTCCTCATTTTGTTTGTGGTCACATGGATAATTGAAAGTTTTCTGAAGGAATAAAAAGCTGATTTATAAATACATTTTAGATTCCATGATATTTTTTGGTGGGGGGAAGTTAGGGTTGGGTTTTTTTGATCATCATCAGTTTTACATAATCAAAAATCTGCAACAAGGGCTTTGAATAACAGCAATAATCATGAAGGGTAGGACACTGAAATTCTTCCCTTTCACCCTCTGTTTTTGTTAATGTATAAGACAAATAAATAAAAGCATCTGTGCATGTTTTTGCTATGCTGTATGCCAATCCATATTCTGCTTTAAATAAGACAGCAGCTTTCCTAAAAATGCAGAACTGGGTTTATAAAGTTTAAAGGTAGTTAATTTTATAAATGACACACTAAATAGATTTATGTGTGTCTTTATTGTATGACTTCAACCCTAGAGTGATTTATGCTTTTTGCTTCTGAAAAGGGATCTTTCCTTATCAATTTTAACAATGAAACCAGATGCCATATCTGGAATGTATTTCTCATGAATGTCATGTGGCTCTGTGATCTCCTGGCTGATGTCTTTCATGGTCTTCTAGCTGATTCCCCTTTTGGTAACGGTTATTGAAATGTGTGTTGTGCTAGTTCGAGATTATGCTTTTGGACTGACATTTCATTATCACAAACCCATTTGAATTACCACTGGCTCCAAAGACACTATTTTGTGTATCAAAGATCCTAGAACACTACATATTTGATTACTATATATGATTGCTATATATGTTTCTGTATTTCTTGAAAGACATTTCTTGAAAGACTTACTGATTTTTAAATGCTAATATTCTACAACACATAGAAATAAAGCACACCTCATAAAAGTTAGGTATCACTCTGAAATTTGTTATAATCAAGTAACTGTAAGAGGAATTGATCCATAAAAATGGTCTGTTTAAAGTAGAATCAATTCCTCATGCTTTATGCAACTTTTCTTTGATATCATCACAGAAACGGATGTTTCAAAGGTTCATATAAATATATCTAAATAAAGATCAGGATCAATTTGTTTTGCCTTTACACATTGTTATTGGCAAAATAGATAAGTGTAGTGTCCTACACCTGGGGAGGAATAACACCATGCACCAGTACAAATTAGGGGTTGACCTGCTGGAAAG
>JAAGNO010030140.1:91234-105212 GCA_033439905.1 Ceryle rudis | reverse complement strand
TGTTTTTGAGTTTGTTTTTTTTTTTTTTTTTTGTTTTTTTTTTTTTGTTTTTTTTTTTGCGGTGTTTGTTGGGGGCGGGGTGCGTCTTGGTCATTATTAAGGTTTAATCATGTTAACCTCAGAAGTCAATTTCAATACTTTAATTCATGTACTATATATGAAGATTTCTGTGACTGATTTAAGTTTGGGGTCGCTATTTGCTTGTCACCTTCATTTTTACAACCACCTTATTCAGACTAGACAGTCTTTTGGTATTTTCTAAAACATACTGAGAGTCAAGTAGTAAAAACTTGTGAGTTAGTTCTCATGAATTTTGGAGATATTCAGATATGAACCAAATCCTGACTTGAGCTACATTCTGACCAGATTTTAAGAAAAAATAAAATAGTAGCAAATGCTCTCTGTTACTACATCAATACTTAGGATGATTGACAGTAAAATATAAAACACATTACATACTAATTGGGTAACCTAAATACTGATAACCTGGATATTGCCAGGTGGCTTTTAAATTTATCCTGACTTTAGAGTATTACTGATTCCAGCATTGTGTAAAGAGCAATCTTCAAAGTATTTAAGGTAGAAAAAGGGATAAAGAGACAATATTACCTTTGGTGGTAGGTTGACCTTGGCCAGCAGCTATGTACCCACAGGTCTGCTTGCTCACTTCACTTCCTCTCCGCCCCTGCAGGATATGGGAGAGAATAGGAAGATCAAAAGTGATAAAGCTCATTTTTTCAAGATAAAGACAGTTTAATAGGTGAAGGAAAGAGGGAGAAATCCAAGAATTGATGCAAGGGCAAAGCACTCAACACCTAAGGGGCACTCATTGTCAAGGTCAACCTTAAGAAGCAAATAATTTGTGAAGTACCCATCTCTTTTTTTGTCTCTTCAAGAATCCTCCTCTTATGTCAAAAAAACACATACTAGATTTCTCAACCCGATGAGTAATAAGAATGCCCTTGTATGATTGTTTTTTAGATTGTGACATGTCTGCATCTCTTGATTTTGTGCATCTTTGTAACTTAACTTTAGCAAGGATTTCAGATGTGTTCATTTAGAACATTCAGTCCCCCTCAACAAATCATGCTCTGATTCACTTCATGATGAATTTACTTCTAAATACCATTTCACTTTGAAATGGTAACTCTCTGCTCTGCTGTGAGATAGCTGGAAGACTGAGGCCTTTAGTTTCAAATCAGTCCAAACCTCCATGAACCACTGCTTAAGATATGTGTGTATGTATCACACAAATGCATTTGTTTAATATTCTGGATCTGTAACAGGGCATTAGTTTAATATCCAGCATGACTTTATAGAAGACCATCACCTGTAAGAATAAAGGGCCATTGAAATAATCAATTTTGTTAGTTTACAATACAGTACTAAATTGATTTTTATTGAATTACATCTTTGCATACAGTCTACAAACTGAAGAAGTTTATCTAAATGGAAAAGAGAAAGTATAAACTAAAACAGGGAAAAATAAAGATGGCTAATGAGTTCAGCATGTTAATGTTTTTGTTTTGTAGGGATGATGAATTACTGCTATAAATCTATGAAAAATGCAGAGGTTTTTCACACAGTAACTCAACTTATGTATTCTGGTTTTGCTGTGAATACTTAGGCATTTAATAGTATTTTTCTTTAGCTATTCAAAGAAAAACAAACAAACAAATAGTAGAAATCTCACTTCCTAGTTTCCTGAACACTGGGAATGCAGAGTAGCTTTTACTATATCACAAGTAAAGTTTCCTTGTTATCACCTGGAAGAAAGCTTTCTACTGAATTACTAATTTCTCTTCAGACCTGTGTGTTGACTTAGTGGTAGATTTCACTTAAAATAATCATTGGCATAATATGGTCCATGCCAAGAAGTGTACAAAAGACAATGCACCCAAACAAATGTTTATTTGAACCATTTTCAGTGGATGTGAGAAAGGAATGGTATAGATTCAGTTTGGACCAGGAGCAAACATGATTAAAATTGATGAGGTTAGAACTGGGATTAATATATATAATTACTGATAAAGTATTTTCTTAAAACCCAAGGAACATGCCATGACAAAAGCTCAAATTTTAGTCATAAGGGACATACAAGGATGAAACTCAATTTTGTCCTATAGTTGTAATTGTGCTGTAGCTGGATATTGGGGCTGTACCTGTGTGCACCCCTAGTTCACTTATTAATTCCCTGGGTGGTCCAGGAACTCACTGATGTGTCTGCTTAGGTGTGGTGATCAACTGGTATGAGACAATGGATCAACTTGGGACATGGTGATTTCTGAATTGTATCCACCTTCTTAGCAAGCTGTTTATTTCTTACAACAGCTTTTTGGGAAGAAATTTCAGAAATTCTTGGAGATTCCCCCAGGCAGTCCCTACTGAATCTGGATCAATTTTTGTGTCACAGTGTGCTGATGTTAATTGACATCGGAGCTGAGTGGAGAACCTGTCCGTACTGGAGAGTTCAGGTGGTTTCTGCAGCAGAACTGACCCAACTGTACATACATAACACACTTGTAAATAGTATAAAATGTTCTAGAAAAAGGCAGAAATAGTCATGTAGGACAGTCTTTTGTACTTAGCTAAGATAGACAGGAGAAAGTTTGTGTGTTGGGTTGGATAGTAAATAGTGATGTATCATGCATGGGCTGGAGCAGTCAGGTACAACCAGGCCAGATGGCTGTAAGGAACTAGCTGAAGAGAAGTTTGGGGAGTATTTCCCAATTCATCAGAAGTCATTGGTGAAAGGACATTTGTGAATAAGTTTCATTGTCAGTTGGAGAGTGACTTATCCTTCCTATTCAAGAGGTTTGATATCCCACATAAGCATTACTCTGTGATTGCCTATGTGACAATACTGATAGGTATCGCATCATAATCCATCACAATGAAGTGAGCGATTTTTGCTAAGATACTGAATCCTATATGGCTGTAGAAATATTTATCCATGATAGTGTTGACTGCTTGATTAGCTGCAAGCCTAGCATCAGTGGAAAAATTATCAATATTTGCTGGATCCTCAGGGTCCCAATGGCTACTCTGAAACCAAATCACCTAATAGAATTTGCTGAATAAAAGTTACATTATTTAATTCTGAAAATCTTATTCCACCATCCTTCAGGTTTTCTAGAGAGTAACAGGGTTTGTTATTAGCAGCTAAAGCCCTCAGAGAATGGTGATTAGTCTTTGAATGCTAACCACCTTCAAAATGTGGGTGATGGATAGCTGGAGAAACTGTGTCAAGGAGGCCTGTTTGTTACCGGCGTCATTCCACAAATGGAGCCAAAAAGGCATTAGAAAGATGTTAAACAACAACAAAAAGTGGGTGGTAGAGCCAAAAGAATGCAAATCCGGAACAGATCCATGCTGTTACAAAAAAAAAAAAAAAGAAGTTGACCTAAATTCTTTCATATGTTGTAATGATAGCTTCATGAGGAATAACAGAGAATGATTGCTTATTCATAGACATTAATTTGATTGAGTTGCTATTAATGACACCTGAGGGGGAGGTTTTTATTACTGAAGTAGAAATGATAATCAGGAAGTATTGAGTGAGGAAAATTGGAGAGGAAGTGTCAAATTGCAGTAAAAATGGCACATCCCCTTGCCAAATGACTGGTACCTCAGAGACAAGTCATGTTCAGCGTTTGCCAGTTTCTCAAAGCTGAAACTGTTATTAGCCATACGGACTTAATTTGGGCAGAAAAATTGGAACGATAATTGGGAACTAGTTAGGAATGTTTCAGTAAATGACTACAAATCAATGATCTAATCCATGATCAAGATACTGAGTGTGAAGAGTGCTCGTGCTAAAGAAAAATGTTGTGCTGGACAGGAAATGAAAGCAAGTTTAATGTCTTGTTTCCCTGCCCAATGAAGAGGTATTAGCTATTTTAAACCCATCTGTACTTCACTTAGTTCACTGCTGGCTTACGTAATTTAAGAAGTCCAGTTAAACATAACTAACTTCCTGAGCACACTGCTAATACATTAGCATTCTTTAGGGGACAGCAGGGGCCTAAAAGAATCTAAGTGAAAACCTGAGCCACACTCCTTCATTCCAGTTTTTCATGGGCTTACACAGCATTATGTGCATGGACCCTGTGCTTTATTGAGTCTATGTTCAAATGTATACTGGAATCCCATCTCTTACAGGGAGAAGAGGGGGAGTAGGTCAGGAAGTTCTTCAACAGGAACTGTTTAAAAGGAAAATATTCTCTCTGTACAGATCTGAATAATTTGCCAAGAGTCTTCCTGGGTTGTTGATATTGTTTTTTTCAGGAAGTTCACAAAATTGCAACAAACTTCCCTGAAAGAAAAGTTTGCAACATTTAAATACACTGAAAGAGACCATTCTTGGTAGTTCTTGTCCTATCAGTCTGGCATCAGGCCCACACAAAATAGTGCTAGACAGTATTTACCTTCATAGAAATGTCTGTTACTGTTGAATCTAAAGGAGACATAATTTAATGGCAATATAATTAAACTTTAATAAGATACTGCATTAATACTACACAACTTTCTCATTAGGAATAAAAATGACACAAAATCAAATTATTATACAATATATGGATGAAAACCAGCTAAGTGGTGTGTCTCAAGCCTGAACTGTAAACAGGAAGAAATGATTCCTGTCTGAAATCTTTCCAATTTCTTTGTCTGTTTCTAGAATTGGCTTAACAAGGCGTGTAGCACTGGTGAAGTTTAAACTGATGCAAATATTGGGAATACAGCAGTTGCTGGAAGAGAGAAAACAGCTGATGTGGAATGACCTGAATTGGTTTGGTATACTGAAAAGGGCAAACCCCCCTGTTTTTAGTGTGAAATTCTTCCTGTGGAGGTAATGATAGTAAGGATGGAGAACTCTCTTCTGCCAGGTGATGTATGAAAGGTCTTGAAACTCCTGTGGACTATCACCCAGGTGTGAAATGAGTGTAATGTTGTAACCATAAGACTTTGGCTGTACACATGAAGAATTATCAAACATTTGGGGTACAAAAGGTACCAAATCTGTACATTTGATACATATGGTTACTGGTGGTCTAGAGAGAAAATGAATACTGACCCATCCCAGTCCTCACCTGAAAACCACTTCCTCTTGTCTTATTTACTACATTTAGTAGTGCCACCATGATACCACTAGAAG
This sequence comes from Ceryle rudis, assembly GCA_033439905.1. Lineage (NCBI taxonomy): Eukaryota > Metazoa > Chordata > Aves > Coraciiformes > Cerylidae > Ceryle > Ceryle rudis. The sequence continues at coordinate 100,060 of JAAGNO010030140.1, read as the reverse complement.
TTCTCAACACTGTCAGCCCCTGGGAGGTATAGAAGCAGAAATACAACTGATGATAGACGTGTGAAGAGTCCACACTATATGGCTGTTAGGTCAGTCAGGTACGAGAATAACAAAGTCAGGAGGCTGGAAGTAGAGGGTGACACATTCATAGGTGAAATGAAACGTATGGACAGAGAGGATAATTAATTGAGCATGACAAATATGGTGGTTGTCTGTCCACCTTCAGGGACTTTAAAAGTGAAGAATGGATATCCTCTGAGAGTGCAGATACTAGTCCAAACAGGAACATTTCAACAGAGTCCCATAGCTTACCTTATGCATAAAGGCAGTCACAGACTACTGCAGTCCCTCCTGGCTTCATGGTCTGGGTTAGCCATCTCACAAATAAAAAAAAATGAAAAAAAAAAATCATCATATTGTTGTATTGATTTGTACAATAACAGAGTTGGGATCAGAGACACCTTTTTGCATCTCCCTGTAAGCAAAGTTAGCTGTAGCTTATTAGAAAACATTCAAAATGCTCTGCGTGTGCAAAAGAAAGTTCTGGTTCTTGATTAACCTCAGAAATTTCATCAGTGGTGTCCTGGTCTGAGTTAGAACAGAATTAATTCTGTTCAGTGATTTTACTTTTCAGCTCCATCTCTTCTAACTGATTGCACTGTCTGAAGTTAGTGGCATATTTTGGCAGACTCTGTCTTCTTTTGGCAGTGATAATGCTTGACTATTAGTTACTGCCAAGGGTTGGTGCACAGATCAAGGTCACTGCTAAATTTTGTGTACCCCATTGGGAGTGCAGAAAATAAAAGGCTGAACCTGCAGGGAGGAGTGGACAGAACAGGTGACCCTAAACTGACCAGCAAGGGATTCCATCCCATATGCATCATATTCAGTATAAAGCTGAAGGATCATGAAGGTCAAGCTCTTCTTTAATGGCTGGCATCTGAGGAGGACTCTGTCCATTCTGCCTTTGATTGCAATCCGTGTGTTTCTGAATCTAGTTCCAGAATCCAGCTTCTGAATCTGGTTCCTGTCTGCCACTGAGTCCCATCTGGGACTTCCCCCGTGCCAGCCCCACAGCATCAGTGGTGATGTAATTGCCATCAGGGGGTTGGATTCAATACTGGTTTTGTATATATTTGTATATATTACATTTTATTAATTTCATTAAAGCTATTTTTAGTTTTATTTTCTAATCCTAAGTCTCTCTTCCTTATTCCCTTTCTCCTCCCCTTTGGGAAAGGAGAGGGGTTAACAGACAATGTCTGTTGTAGGTCTAGAGGATGGTCCTGACAAGTGTCAAATTATCAAAAGGTAAAAGTACAGTAAAAGAACTTGCATAATTTACATTCTTCAGATGGGTTCAGGTTAGAAGGTTAATATACAATACATGGAGACCCCACAGGCATAGCGTCCTATCACAGAATATTATCAAATGCCAGATGTGACAGTCCATGAGATGAAGGTCAGGAATTTATCATCCTTTCATTAAATAATCAGACTGGAAATCAAAGAATAAAAAAGGAGAAAACCAGCAGCAATAGTGGCAGACAGATTAAAACTATCTCTTTCAGAAAGATTACGGGTGAAGTCCTCTAGATTTTAACAGTAAATGGCAAGCTTGTGGGTTTTGTTGGGGTTGAAAACCCTGAGCTACTTCCTCCAGTGTGATAACCTTTCCATTGTAATTTCCCTTGGAGCAAATTGATAATAGGAAAATAAGAGGGAAGATAATCTTGCCTTGATTCACTGTCTTGATAGATGCTCAAGATTCTGTTTTCAAATGAGAAAAAAGCCCCTCTTTCATTTGAAAACTTGTTAGCTATTTGACTTTAAATCCCAGGAGATACAGCAACTTCAGTGATTCCAGTAGTTTGCATTGTGTGAATGATTTTGTATTTCCTATGAGAAAATGAAATTATTACTTGGTTTAACATGTTGCTTCTTAATTCGAGGAGAGGTTTGCATTTTTAAGCTTTATTGCAAAGAATTTTTCATTGACTCTTCCTGTTCCCCTTTCCCCCACCCCATGCTTCTCTCCTTCCTTTTCATTATGTCATTAAGAGAACTAGAGATATTTTGTCTGCTATGGGCTCAGACACTGTGATACAAAGAAAGGAGGAGGTATCTTCCCCTTTGAATTATATGGTGACCAAAATAAACAGGCAAGTTTTGTCTGCCTGTAGACTTTCAATGATGCTTACAGATGAAATAAATACTAAATCCCTTTCCTTACTATGTAAGTCAGGAAGTGTCAATTTGCCATATAAGTTGCCCTATGTTAAAATATATATACTGATTATGTGTTTATGTATAATAATATATATAATAATATATAGATAGATAGTGCAACTGTGTCTAAAATAGAGGCAGTCCTAGCAATTCTGGCAACAAATCCAATCACATAATAATGTAAATATTTTATATATTCTTCTTTTGCTAGGCTTTGGTTCTATTTAAAGGAAAATAATATATTCCTGTTCTGCACAGCAGTAGAAGTTGGGGGTAACAGAATGTTCTATTAACTGAACTAATGGAGCAGCTCTTTCTGCTAAACTTGTATAACTCTTTAGAAACATCATGTGCTGCTTGTTCACTTTCAGTCTTGTTCACTTTCAGTCTTGTTCACTTTCTTAATCATTTTAGCAAGTCAGTTAAGGTTCCTTCTTCTTTAAGGATGTTTCCCTACATCGCAGTCTTGAAGCCTCACTTGCTGCTAATTGCAGTGATTGCAAATATGTTGACACCAAAGCTTGGTGAGTGCTGAAAAGAAATCTGCAAATATTTATTTGACTTAGTAAGCACATTTGCTTTGGCAGTGTTCACATCCCTTGGAGATTTTCTTTTTCTAGCAAGCTCTTAATGGCAAGAATGGTTACAAAGCAATGTATTTTGAATAAATACTGCTAATTTCTGGAAAGCCAATTTCAAAATCAAAATGGTAAATATTATTTCTGTAAAACTGGTCCTTAAGCAGACTGTTGGACCTATTGAAGCTTGTGTGCTATTTTGTAGATGAAATAGCTTGTGAGTTTTCAACAATGCGTATGAGAGATCAGTCAAAGTGCCAGTTTACACCAGCAGAAATCTTAACTGCTAAGGCATATCCATAGAGCCATCTGGGCATCATTACTTGAGATGTGCACAGTTTGTCCCTGGGGAAATGAGGGTTTTAAATGCCAAAATGAATGTACTGTGCTACAGTATATAATATACACTGAACTGTTTTACCATTCTCATCTCTCTTTTTTTTTTTTTTTTTGGAAGCTGCAGAGCCCTGCAGTGATCAGTTTATTAGTGAACCTTTGTGAAAAAATAGGGCTCGAAAGATTCCTATTGCTTTGTGTCTTCCAAAACTCCTCCGCTGTTTCCCTTGCAGGTTTTTTGCTGTCAGCCCTACATGCCTGAGAACATAACAGTAAGAAAATATGCTAATGAGGTTGAAAGGTAAGAGAGACACATGTGAGGAGATAACAGGAAAGAAAGGAAAGAACCCTTATTTCTAAATAACTTTTTTTTTTTTTTTTGGTAAAGGAATAGATGGATTTTTAATTTTTGACTAGTAAAATTCAAACTTGTACATACAAACCCTGGAACGCTGGTAAATTAAGTTAGACTATTATAAAAATTGTGAAGCCTATTTTTTTTTAACTGGCCTCACACCCCTGGTCCATTACTTTAAGTTTAAAACATCATCAGGAATATTACCCATCAAGGCTAAGCATGGGAACAAGGCTAAGCATGGGAAATAAAATTACTTTTTACTTCCAATTCATCTTTAATATATATATTGCAATGTTAGGGAGAAACCAGTATATTAGTTTTCTGCAGCATTTCATCTTGCACTGCTCTTTAGGCTCAATTTACTGAATCCTACTTTGATGAATTTACATAAAATAGAATCAAACGATAAAAATGTGTTGATACTCAACATCACAGGAATTGTATTTCAAGCTTAAAGAAAGCAGTTTTCTCTTTTATACAGGTGCAAAATATAAGATGTTGACAAAGCTGTAGGAAGAATTTAAAGCAGAAGGAGTTACCTTGCTTTGGAAAATAGAATGATTGCCACATAATTTTTCTTTAATATCCTTTGCCTCAGTCTCTGCTATTTAAAGTTTCAATGTGTTGTTAGACAAAAATCTTAGATGAGTTTATTGTCAGTGTATACAGCTTTCCCAGAAGTATTATAATAAGAAACCAAATCACCTGCAATGTTTGCAAACAATTTAGTGTTGCTCTGTGTGTATTCGGCGTCTTAGAAAATGCAGTTAATTGTTTTAATCGTTTATTTAGCAGTACCCGATTAAACATGCAGATGTATCACCCTAATTAAGCTAGTTCTGCTCTGACCTTGACATATATCAGCTCAGAAGCTGAGGTCTAATCCCTAGTGGTTGTAACCACTAGTTGCACCTGGTGAAAGAAATGGTTTAATATGTTACAGAAGCTTGAAGCTTTGGGAAGGGAAGTTTTTACTAGGCTCATAGCAAACTATCACCTTGGCATTAAATGGTGTGAACAGCAGCATATATATCCTTTACAGAACTCTCAAACTAAGAATGCTGCTTCTTTTTTTTTCCTTTTTTTCCCTTCCTTCCTTCTAACTGATGTGCAAAATTTTATTAAGAGACTCTTTTTCCTGAAGATCGTACCTTTGAAGTATACAAGACAGGCAAAGTGTGGCAGAGGGGAAGAACTGTTTAATTTACAGGAAACTGAAGCTCAAAGACATTAACTTTTTCCAAGATCAGACAGGTGCCTATGACTGTGAATCAAGGTATAGACCTTAAGGGCAAGATGTTCCTTTTGGATTTGTTTCCTTAAATATTGGAAGGAAAATGTTTGTGATCTCCAGATCTGACAGAGGAGAGAGAGTTCTCCCTTTGCAAATCTCCATGGAAACTCATGGCACAGGTTGAAATGGAGAGTGCAAAGCAAAAGTAGTGCAGCTCTGGGCTGTTTAACTGCAGCAAAAAAATTCCTGTGTAGTAACATCTCCTTAGAAGTGGATTAGGAACTGTGAATAAAGGAAGTGCCTTTTTCAAGAGTGAAGCCAGAACTTTCATTGTTAGTGAAATGTGGTAGCAGCATGGCACCTCTACTATTGGGTTATCAGATTTTAAAGGCTGAAAAGTAGGCCAAATCCAGGAGATAAATCATGGTTAGAGTAAACCAAATTTGCTTAGTGCGAACGTGCATGCATCATTTATTCTGTACTTTTTCTGGATGCCCAGCATTCAGAAAAAAGCAGAGGAAGTCTTGACTGAGACTTCTCAAATGGCTACAGCATTTGCTATATGGAATGAAGGTTTTGAGTTACAAGGGCTGTCTGGCAAAACTTCAACTTTTTTTCTGTAGTTCTGGGGCATAAAGGACAGGCTCAACATATTCTGGGTGCAGTGCCATGAAGGAGAAATTTTGTAGTTTTCATATGCCTAAGATTTCAAGGTGGCATTAGCCACTGTCATCCTTTTTATGCAAAAGTAAATACTTCAGAGACTGATGTTGCTTCTGTCTGTTCATACATGTCTTAATTTAAATCATAATTTTTATGTCCTAAGAAATAGAGAATTGAGCCTTATCTGTTCTAAACTGAGTGTGGAAATTTAATTTGTTTTGAGTTTATGGTGCTGCTTTGTCAGTTTTAACGAGACTCAAACATATACATATAGTTTGCATATTGAAACTGTTATTTGTCTTCACTGTTATGCTATTATATGCTTTATATTTTGACCATAAAATAAAGCCTAATAAAGTTTTCCTTTAATTATGTTTTGATGTAATATTTTGTAGCTCATTTAAGACATGGAGATTTGTTATTTTCTTGTTTATTTTTTTCTATAAACTTACAGTTACGTTCCTTTGCTGAGAAAGACTATTATCTGTAAGTGCCAATTTGCTTTCTGATGTGCTCCTTTGTATTTTAAATTATGCTTAAGAGTGCTCAGAGTAGCAGCTCTGAATTTACCCTCAAAGATACAATTGATATTTGTGCAGTAGTCCTGATTCTGCAGTTATCTCTGTGTTATGTGCTTAATATTCCTGCATTTAAAATTTATACCTTCAAGTGTTATTTGAAAGAATAGTGTCTTTGTACATGCCAAAGTGTGCACAAAGTGATAATGAACACATAATCACTCTAGGAAGCTTAGGAATCACTCTTACTGAAGGAAACTATTTTAAAACATTTAAAATCCTCTATAAATTACCCTAAATTAATGAGACATTCACTGAAGTAGAACTGACAGCCTTACTAATGGTAAATGGGATCACAAATGTTAGTCTTACACAACGAATAAGAAACCTGCCCCTTATAGTTTATGGGACAGGGAAGTCTCCTGATAATACATTCACAAGCAGAGGAGTTGTGCAAAAAACTTATTAGTTGTCTAGCATTGCTGCTGTTGATATTTCTCTTTATGGGAAATTTCTTTGGCTTTTTTCCTGTCTCACTTTGTTTTTGTGGTAACTTGCCCAGATTGGGAGTTGGAACAAATTCATTTTCCTGAAATGTAGTGATGGGAGGGCTGTACCAGATGAGAGAGAATATGAGAGGATCTCTATTACTGTGTTTATAGCTACCTGTCACTATTGATCATTAACTAATCTTGCTGGAAATATGGCTTAAATTTTCTTTTTTCAATGTGGACTAAGCAGTGTTGCCAACAGACATTTTTCTCTGTCAGACTTTACAGTAAGTATGTGGCATATGAAAGTTTGAAAGCCATCTCCTTAGATTGTTGTTTAAAAAGGACTTTTGAATGACTCAGTGGGAGATTTCATGCTTACTGGCATTGAAAAATCGGAATTCAACACTTTCAGCTGACATAGAAAGGCTGTATAAAGATTATAAAATAAAGAAAAGAATTTAGCTGTTTGAAAGTGAAAAAAACAACCAACCAAGAGTGGTGGGGAAGGAGAGATGCTTGCTTTTGAAAAGGCTTGAATTGCAGCACCCATTTAGCATACAATGCATTGTTAAAACAACCACCCCTCCCACCTCCCAGCTGAAAAAGAAAACACCTTGTCTCTACCTGGGTCGGGGTAGCACTGAAAGCCAGGCAGTTGGGTGTTTTCTGAGCTCAGCAGCATCCATAGCTTTTCCACCAACCTGCACTAAGGACCTACACATACTAATGGAAAACAGGTGAAAATTAATTCAGAAGAGACAGGCAAGTGCCTGGAGTGCCTGAGATTTGTGAGTGGAGCTTGACCAGTGTATATAAAATATTTAAAAGCAAAAGGCAACATCTTAAAATCAGTGGGAGGAGCAGTGTGTGTCCATGTTTTGCCAGGGATAGCTGTGGGACTTTGTGCTCTGAATGTCTCTTCTGGTTTGGATCAATGGGACATATGTTTTGTTTCTAAGGCCAGAGTCTAGCGCTCGATGTAGGAAAAGTAGGCAGCAAATCACCAGAGGTGGCAAAATGTCAGTGATCTTGTTGCTTAGCCAGACATTTGTCTCCAGTACAGCAAGGCAGCCATCTGGCTGGTTCAACAAAGAGAGAGAGAGCTGTACTGTGGAAGGGTGGCTGGCTCACAAGAGGGGTGCCAACTGTTACTCCCTTTGCGCACATGCCTTGGCTGGCTGCATCTCTGTCCCACTCTTCCTTTCCCCCTCTGCCTCCCTGGGCTGTGAGAGTAGCCCCTTTGTGTAAGGCAGGTTCCTCATCTGTCTTCTTCAGCTACAAGGCCCAGCCAGGAGTGGGCACATTAGAAATACTTGGTCCCCTTTGAACTAGCAGATGCACTGAAAAACTTCTACTGGGAAATACTGTCTGAGCATAGTTTGTGGAAGTTCAGTGCCCTCAGTTGTAGAACTGTCTACCACAACCCTCCACAGGAACTGGAGGATGTTACTGGGATATGATATATCACTGAAAGGGACAACTGACCTCTCAGGTGCTGGGGTGTTTGCAGCCAGTTGGTTTGCACTGATTTATCAAGATTTTTTTCTTTTTTTCTTTTTTTTTTTTTTTTCAGTTTCTCTGATTGCAGGGTATTACAAAGCTGAGTTATGACACATGAAGTCCTTCCTGTAGGAAACATGGGAAGGAAAAGGTACTTCATCCAAGGGGAAGCAGCATGGGAGGGACTTCATCTCCAAGAGTTGTGGGAGGAAGAGGTTGCTGTGCTGACACCTCTTGCCATCAGATAGCTGTCTTGCAGCAGGCTCCAGACAGTGCAGCTGTTTTTATGGTGCTGCAGTTCGTGTGTGAAAATTGCAGTAAATCCCCAGTCCCTCCTAATTTCCCCCTTCAGTTAGGGTTTTATGTGCCTGGTTTATGTGGGGTCACTGACTTGTGGAGCTGTGTGGCTCAGTGGGAAGAGGCTTAAGGCATAAAGTACACGTGCAGGAACCATACCTGCCCTCCAGGGGTTCCTGGAGAAGGAGCTGCCCTGTATGCTCTGCTATCTCTGTAGACAAAATCAAGTCAGGGACTTTGATGACACTAGTAGTCTCCCAGTAGTAAAATGAGAACTATTTAACAAATAATGCTAAATGCTACTTCAGTAGTAGCATTTCAAAAGGTTGATGCATGTTCTTTACTTAAAACCAGTCGGTTAACTCAGCTGTCTGTCACTCCTCGATGTTCCTCAGCTGGTATTTAGGTGTGATGTGCATATGCAGCAGGTGTGATCCAGCTGAGAGATGCCAGGTTCCAAACCAAATGCCCCATACAGCTGAAAACTACCCTGAGTTTAAGAGGCATGCTTCTTTTAGGTCTGTAATGTTTCTCTTAGTTTGTCTTTCTTGGTTTTTTGTTTGGTTTCTTTGTTGTGGTTTTTTTTTTTTTTTTTTTTTTTTTTTTTTTTGTTTTTTGG
>JAAGNO010030140.1:59659-90806 GCA_033439905.1 Ceryle rudis | reverse complement strand
CAAAGAGGTTGCTTTCTCCTGCATCTTGTGACAGCAATGAATAAACAAGATGTTGGGGTTTTTATGTGCACCCCAGGGATGAGCTAATTTTTATTTTGTGTTAATTTTACATTATGAAAAAAGCATAAACTAGGAGAGTTCATAGAAAATTATTTTCATTCAGAAACATTATAATGTCCCGACAGGATTGTGCATTTGCATTTTGTGTCTTCCTCCTGTCTTTGGATCTTGGAATTCTGAAATGCATTTGCTTTTTGCAGGGACTAATCACACTGTAGGACCCATTAGTGCTAAGATTGCTATCTTAAGCTACATCATAACTAGAAACATGAAAACTGTTTTCCCTAAAAAGTTAAGTGTATAGCGTGTAACCCTGTGCAACCTCACTTGATCGCTGGTCATTGTCCTATTAAAAGTCTCTGGGTTTCTTTGTAGGGCAATATGAAAAGGACAGTGTGATCATGACAGATGCCACCTGTCTGTAAGCAATTTTGAGCTGTGGGGTGGATGGAGTAGAGTAGGAGCACAGGTTTGGAGAGCTAACCTGTATTCCCCAGTTACCTGAACTGGTGCTTTCTTATCCTAGGTCTTGAATTAGAGAACCCTTTATGGAAATGGATCAAACTGTGTTGTAAAAACTGTAAGATTTTGCTGGCATTTCTCCTACTGCCAGCTTTTATCAGAGCTATGCTGTTCTGACAGGTTTCTAGCCACGGCCAACCTGGAACTGTTTAATTTTGTCCTTTAGCAAATATTTCTCATTTCCATCCCCAGTGCTTATCTTCTGTTGCCTTGCTTGCTTGGTCTCTGGTTAGCAATCTCACTCCCTCTCAGCCTTCATTTTATTACACTAAGAAAAGCAGGCTCTTTTACTCTGCACTTGTAATAGGCTTGCCATTCCCTCCGTTCTCCTAGTAATTCTCCTCTCTGCCTGTTAAACCTTCTGCAATTCCAGTTCGGCTGGAGCTGCAGATCCCCAGCATGCCCAAAACTCAAGCTTGACTGTAGGTAAGCTCAGTTCATATTTTAAAAGATGATGCTTGAGATTACAGAATTCACATGGTATTAGTATGGATGTTACAGCGATACAATGCAAGTGCTGCTGCAGAGACCCAGCATCATCCTGTCCCTGCTGTCTGTTCCCTAGGCATGTGTCTAGTGCTGATGTCACAAAGGTGGCCTGTCTTTTATGTATTCCTTCATGCTAGCAGCTGTTAAAATAACACCAGCAGGCATTATAAAATAGTAATGAATAATAATAATAATCCCAGGAGTAGCCTGCCCCTCTATTAGCTCAGCTGGAGGGTAGGATAAATTGTAGTACATTCTAGTTAGGAGTTTAATATCAGTGGGGGATATGAGACAACCCCACTCTCTGCAGAAGCTTCACACATGGATGTCTGCAAAGCTGTGTCTCTGCTGACTCGCCTGTTTAACAAATGACTTGGCTGCCATGAGCATGCCCTGTTAAGCTGATTTTGCGCTCCATCATCAAGGTGCGGGAAGAAAGCAAGCACATGCTCTTGTTTCTGTGATACCTGCTGCTAATGGATGGCTCATGGAAAATCTTTGAACAGAAAGAAATGGACATAATCAGAGAAGCTCTCAGGGACATGTCTTGGGGTGATTACTGGCCTTACTCAACGTTATCCCAGGATATCTGCAAGTAGAAAGAGCTGTTTCAAATTACATGTTGAGGCAGCAACTTCACAGGAAGCAAAAATATTTGAGAATCAGCATGAATGATTGTACAAAGCCATTTCCCCAAGTCTATCCCACCAAAACAGTCTGTTTTACTTAATATCCACTGATGGGGACAGTGTGCAGCATTTTTCTATGTTATTGAGTATATATAAGGTGTTGTGAGGCCTTGCAGTGCTACTCTGATCAGACAAATACCATATGCTTTTATTCTGTGCTGTCAGTGGTAGCAAGACAGACAGACACCACTCATATGTCAGCTGGCTATGCATTTTGTTTTGGTTTTGGCTGCTATGTTCAAGTATAGTACTCCCATCGGCAGCATAGCAAAGCTGCTTCCAAACTGGAAAGAATTTCACATGTTCCTGAGGGAAATACCAAGAAGTAACATCTCTGATAATCCAATAAATGGCTTCTCCCCTGTTGATACTCCTCATTTCTTACATGGGAGAAGTAGGAAGGAAGAGTGGGGTTTTTTTGTATTTTGGAAATTTGCCATTCATAGGAAAGAGGTGTGGAAGAGACTAGTGACATCTAATGAGGAATGAAAAACGTTCCTCCACCTGGCAGCATCATGCATAAGGCCAGTAATGAATCATATGATCGCTTCAGTTAGCTTGCTCATGCCAGTGAAATGTAGTTATTGTTTTTTATATCATTTATTTCACAGTTTTGCCTATCTCCTCAGCTGTAATTATCATTCCATCGGGGTTCTGTCTAAGAAAGCAGAACCATCTGGGGAAATCAGCATTGCTTCACACAGTCTCAGCTGGAATTAAAATGATCTGCTGTGAAGACAAAGAAGGAGAAAAGAAAGCCAAAATAGCTTGTCATGGGAATTGACCAGGGCTGTTGACCAGCATCTACAGTTCAGTATGAGAAAGATATTTGATTTAATTAGATACTGGAATGTACACTAGCATTATTAAAAAAAAAAAAAAGGGGGAAAGTTTCCTCTTATTTTTACATAGCAGACATGCTATCTTGAAATTGTGATGCATGTGTACTTTAATGAAAGCCAATGAATTGTTCCTACTTATAAAGATGACAGGATGAGGCCAGCAAGTGTTCAAATCAGTGAAATATATTAATTCTTATTCCTAAAATATGACCTCATAATCCCAGGACTGCAGAAATGGAGGATGTGCAGTAAATAAGTCCAACAGCCTTATACCTCTAGGTTTGAACCCTGCTTAGATCACCAGTGGAAATGAATCTCTGTTGTCTTGCGAAGCAAGTTTCCCCTGAATGTTTATTGATATTACGATGCTTTGGCACCTGGCACAATTTGACATGATTAATTGTCACTGTTTGAAGAGACTAGGGAAACAGCAGAGTGCTGCTGTAATAGCTGGGAGTCTGCACAGTGACTACTAAACTCATGTTGTTGCTGTCCAGGCCTACACTTTACAAAATATGCAGGAAGCTAATATAAACGAAAAAAATCTGTGTGTATGTGGGTGAGGGAGAAGGATAATCAACAAATATGTTAGCAAGATACTCAGTTGTTCAAAACAACCATCTATCGAACACATTTCAGCATTGATATCTTTAGTGATGCTTGCTGCTTATCATTTCCATTTGTCTCATAAAATTATCAGTGCAAAGAACACGTTGGCTAAATTATCAAATAATATGAGAATTAAAATCACATCAGGCAATAGCGTTAAATGAGTAATTCCCTGAGCAAATGAAACCTGATGTTTTGTAAATCTGTACCCAGTGTTTTGTTAGACTTCTTGTGTAGCCCGTCCCTTGGTGAGGACTACACAGTGTGTCTCTCCTTTAGCCATCCTCGGTCATCAAACATCTGGCAGTGTATTACTGACTACTTGTGCAGCTGGGATAAGCTGGAAGCAGAGCCTTTACCCAGACCTGCATTTTTTTGATAATCTGCATTGCCCACGTGATTCTTGCTCTGGCTGCAGTGAGTCTGCAGTGAGGCAGACAAGTAAATACCTGGGTGGCAGAAAAGCCCAAGCTCTTAGTCATAAAGGCAGTGTTGGGTGCAACTGGCCCAGATCATTTAGCTCGGAGAACTTGGGCACAGCATTTTTGTCTAATTGAGGTGAACCTGCTCAAAAGACGGGGACTGACAGACTTTGTCACGGAATAAGCCTTGCTTTCCAATAAAAGCAGGTCAATCAGTGTGCAGGAGCTGGGAGCAGCTCATACATTCCTCCTTTTGCTCTTTTTAATGAATTGGGAAATAGCAAATGGTGATGTCCGTCAGTGTGTGGAAAACAAATATAAGGCTCAATGTTATTGAATTTACAGTTGCCATACACTGTTAGCAAGGAAAATGTTTTAACTGATAAAAAAGCAAAGTAATGAAGGCAGTATCATCACCACAGATTAGATTTGGTTTGGGTTTTTTTCTTTCTTTCTTGGCTGTTACTTGATTTAGATCTGGAAGGAGACTGTGGTGTTTCATTGCACAAGAAGGTCAGAGAGAATGTCTGAAATTGTCAGAAAAAGTGTGGATGTGGAAACGGTGGGTTTACCCATCAAATTTTACAGCAGCTGAGCAGAACTCTTGAGAAATGTAGGCTTCAAGTTTTCTAGAGTAACTTTCTTCTGCCAAGACTGCTAGCTAGCTGGCTGCTCTCAGTGGGTGTTCCTGACAGATGAAAACAATGGAGGGGAGTGGGAACACAGAAAATTATATTCGTAAAATTTGACAGCAATGCAAGAATGTTAATAGGCAGTGCTGTTTGTTAGGGACGTTCACTTTTGTGCCTTTGTTTCCATTTGGTATAGTTTGTAGTGAAGGCACTTAAAAGCCGCTTCTGTTTCTGTGGATGAATCTTCCTATCTTGCTGTTGATTCAATAGCACTACATGAAGCATAATAGAAAGAAGTGGGGGGAAAGAGCTCATTCCTTCTTCTACAGTTTCATCCTGCCACTTTAGGTGGCCGCACTGATAAGTACAAAGGCATCTTCTCTCTCTGAATGCATGCAGGCATTTTTCCTTCTCAGGGTGAATGCCACACTCACTGTCTTACTGTTTTGATGTCCTTTGGTTTAAGTTTCAAAGTTATTCTATATTTTATGAAAGTATGCATTTATAAAAAAACATGCCTTTATTCATAATTAACAAGTTTTTTATTACATTTATTATCTGCAATGAGGTAGCATATAGCAGTGAATTCATTGAGCACAGCACCTGTATCCCAGGGGCTCAGATGTTTAGGAAAGACGCTCCATTCCCCGAGCAGCTCAAAATCGAGGTAAGTGACCCACATCAGATATGGCCTAGGGTGAAGGTAGGGAGGGCAGCATGAAGAAGTGAGACGGTTGTTGCCACTGTGGAACAACGATGAAACATAAAGAGATGTGTTTAAGAAGCCAAAGAATGAATCAATATTTGTCATTAGATCTTGTGTTTGCAGCTATTGTGATCTTGCTCTTCCAGTCACTCAGATCACCTCCTTCCTTTTCTGTGTTCAGATCTTTTCGTTATAGATCACACCTGATTTCTCTGTCTGCCCATCAAACTACCTGAGCCAGTGTGGACTGATTCTGATAGTTGTATTTTGAATGAAGCTACAATGGTCATTCCCAAGTAGGTTTTGTTCTTCACATTTTTTTTTTTTTCTTGATCTTTTCAAACAAGCAGCTCCAAGTGGCAGTGGCCTGCAGAACCACTGTCAAGTGAGCATGTTTGAAGTGGAGGGTCTGCTCTTTTGAGCTTTTCTTTGTGTTCTGTGATGCAAGCTGCCCTCTTGTTCAGCAGAGCGATGGCGTACTTGATGGGTACTTTCTTTCCATGGGGGCTGGGCTTTACTTCAGGTGCAGGCAAGCCATCAGAATGGGATAGTGTAGTTCAAGAGGGAAAGCTGAATGTTTTTAGATAGGTGGGTCAGTCTATTCTGAGATGATGTGATATGATATCCTCTCATATGAGGGTGTCTGAAACGAGATATAAGAATCTGAAGCAGTAAACAAGTTATCTTCAGGATTTGAGATGGATTTTTGGAAGTGAAAGAGCAATTCATTGTCCTGTATATTTTATTTATCTGAAGAGAGGTTGTTCTGGTGCTTATGTGTTTTGCAGACTTGTTCTCCAAATCACATACATGGAGAACATAAGCTCATCCTTGGCTTGGGAAAGACAAAGGTCCGTATTTGCAGAGAAAAGGATTGGAAGAAGTATGGCAGGTTTTGAGAGACATAATGCAAACTTCAAGGAGGATCTATAACCAGGCTAAAGCAGGCTGAGGAGCTGATAGCTAGTGTTAAGATCTGTGGATAGCTCACATGTGACTGTCCAGAGACACCCACAGGCACGAGCACGCACCCTGCAACAAGGAAAGAGACAAACTAGAACTGCTGATTAGATACTCCCCCAACTTTTAGTCTTCTTCACATCAAAAAATGCAGTGCTCTCTTGGATCAACCTCCTTTTGCTTTTCTTTATTCCAGATTTGGGGTTGGATGTGATCTGTGATGGCAGAATATCCTGTCAGAACAGCTGACCTCTCAGTCCATTTTCAGAATGAAAACATCATGAAAGCAGGTCAAACAACAGTGACATCAGACCATGAAGTCTGGAATAGTGTTAATTGTAGACTGGTGTTTCCCCCGAGTTTCCTATGGATTTCGAGTGAGTGTGTGCAGAATTCACTGTAAAGTGGGACACATTTCCATTGATCTACAACGTGTAACTATTTGGCTCGAGCAAGAGATGGGTTTGTACATCTTACAATGCAATATTCACTTGCTACATTGTAGTAACTAATAGATCTTACTCGTTAAAGCTCATCCAAGCAAAACACCATGTCAGGGCCCCAAAAGCACCAATAAGCCTTAACTGCCCTGACCAGCTTCACCTGGGACCCCCTCCACCTGCCACCCCACCCCTCCATTTTCCCTCCCTCTGCTCATTGCTGCAGGAGCTCTATTTAAGCTACGCTCTGGGTTTAGTTCTGTCCCTGAGATATGCTGAAGATGTATCTGTTTCTGGCTTGTTTTTTGGATTTGCCAAACTGTTGCCTTGGTTTTGCCTGGACTGTCCATGGGATGTCTTCCTCTTGATGTTCCTACTTGCCTGGTTCTGGTGCTGCGGGGCTGAGCCCTGCTGGTGGGATTGTTGCCCAGCCTGTGTTGTGGCTTCCCTCAGATCACCTTCTCCCTTGAAGCTGCCCAGTGTTCAGTGCTCCCTGCAGGTAAGAAACTCCCTATGACTTCTCTAATTGCATGTATTTTTAATGTTGTTATTCCATTTTAAAGAACTACTATGAAATGCAGTGTAAATACAAGGGTTGTAACAGCTAACAAGATACAAGCCAGGCCCAACAGTGAAGTTACCTCCTCGAAAGATTTATAACTGCTATTTCCAACGAAAATCAAAGTAGTTTGGAGTAGTAATGTACATAAAGACTGTTTTAAGATGGCTGAAAAGGTTAAGAGTGGAAACTGCAGTGGAAAAAGCCCTCTATCTGTTGATACTTTTAAAAATTAATTTGGAGCTGGGTGGTTAGCAAACACTAATCTTAGTGGCTTCATCACTTACTGTTTTCTGTTATTGATTCTTCTAATTCTGTCACTAGGCTAGTGCAGTTATCTTGCCTGTGTTCTTTCTGAATGATAAGTAGTGTCATCTGCCTAGCTTTGCAGAAGGGGAAGACAAACATAAGGAAAACGTTCTGTTATGCTTTGGGAAGTGAAGGAGTCTGTCTGGCTCTGCAGAGACCCAGGAGCCCCATGGGTGTCTTCCTGCAGCTATGGTACTTAAAGCAGTCACTGTTAGGTGTCCCCATAGCCTTGCATGAAGAAAATGGGTCTGGCTGCGTGAAGCAGGGTACATTCAGCTGAAGCATTTGTATTTTGTTCACCTCTTGTTGCACTTCCTAAATGCTGAGACCAGACTCAGTGCATCCGTGGGCAGGATGTAAAAGCAGAATGAGATGGGATAGCTTTAGGCAGAGGGTGGCTCATGGACAGGTTACTGGTAATGGGGGAGGGAGCACATGGGATTCTCAGTTCCACTCACTGTAGCCCTTCCAAATGCTGGAGGGACTCTCCAGCCATTTTAGTCCCTGTACAAAGTTTTGGGGCCCAACAGTGGCCCTGAACATGTGCTGTTTTCATAGGTTGAGATCTTCTAACAATTTAAGTGGCAGATTTACTTGCAGCAATGTAGATATGATTGCCAAGGAATGTAATTCAGCATCGCACACTGAGGACTCGTGGTTTTAATGCCTTCACTATTCAATACCAATCTGCTGTCAAACCATGAAAGCCCTTCAGTAACTTCTTGCATGGTTTGTAGCCACCCTGAACCAGCTGAGTAAGAAATCATCCACGAAAGCTGTGTGTATGCTTGAAGCATCAAAGTCTGGTTCAGGAAATTAAACAGCCCATGGGCTTTGCTGGATTTATTCTTTTTGTTTAGTTGGTTTTGTGAGGATTTTTGGCTTTTTGTTGTGTGGCAGTTTTGGTTTTGTGGTTTTTTTTTATTGTTGTTTTTTAAAACCAAAAAGCAAGTCATCTTACAAGCCAAATTAGACTTGTTTTCTTCCTATTATCACAAGCAAAATGCCTAGCTGCAACACTCAACCATGTGTTTATTTGGTTACTTTAAAACATTATATGACAGAAAGCAAAGTCTATATGCAACCATTTACTAACCCTGCTGTTAGATTTAATAAATGCTGTTTGAGCTTATATTCCCTTGCTGGTTTATTTTGGGGAATTGCCCACCACTGTGAAATATGAAAGTTCAAGAGAAGAAACTATGAAAGGGAATATCTAATTTCTTTACTCTAGCTGCTGTTTCCTTGCCTCAATTAATCTACATTTGCAAGTCCCTCAATTTATGGAAAATTACTGGAGTGGCAGTGTGCACTATGCATAGCTGAAAGCTGGATTTTAATAAATGTGGGTTATTTAGTACATAGACATAGGGCTGGCCTTTGAAATCCATCAAGGCTTGTCCATCCTGCTCTGAATAATTTTAAGAAATAAGTGTATAATTAATGACAAATGCTATCAGATATTTTGTCTCTGGGTTATCATCCTTATTTCCAGCAGATGTGAGGTTTATACAACAGTCTGGGTTCAAACTTCAGAACTTTTTCCCCTCCTTCACACTGGCTCTGCTTGCACACTAATACAATCTGTCTCTGCAAAATATACGTTCTGATAAACAGAAAACAGTTGTTCCAGTAGGATACCTGAAACAGAAATAAAAATATTTATATAATGCATCTAGTGGTGGTGTCAGGAATATATTTCAAACAATGTGCTTTGGCTCAAATTCTGATTTCTGTTCACTGAAGTGAAACTGTGGCCTGAAAAAACTACCTGAAGGATTTAGTCCAGGATATAGTCCTTGTCACTAAAAACTTGGGTGCATTACTGACTTGTATCAAATTTGTAATTAGGTAATTTATTTTCAGGCCTTGATTGTTATAGTCACAATCACTGTGGTGTGTTAGCACAGACTAACTGGACTTTGTACTCTGGATAAACTCTCTTGGCCAGACAGTGTGCTGGCTTGGCCCCCGTCTTCCCAAGGAGGGCTTTTGTAATGGTGTGGAAAGTGGGAAGTGCTCAGTTGCAGTGGGGATCATGAGGTTTCCACACTTTGTGGGTCACTCTCTGGCTTGAATCACCTCATACCTCTTCACATTCAGTTAATGTTTATGTGAAATAGTTAACCAGTGTTGTACCCTGCCTCTCTTGTAGAGAAGTGTGTGAGGAGGTGGATTTTTAAAGGATCTCTTGAAAGTCATGAGATGCAGAAAACATGGTGGCAAGGGGGAAGAAGGAAATTTCATCGAGAAGTACCTCCTGGGGAGTGTGTGGACAGGCTTGTCTAGATTGCAGATCAGATGAGAACATGGAGCTTGTGTTCCCTTGGATTCAGTGGAGGACTGACCTTTATATACCCTGCTCTAAATATTTGATTGCTTCCACCTAATAGAGTAATCATAATTCTTTTTATCTGTATAACTTGAAATGCTGTACAGAAATGGTCAGAATAGGGAAGAAAAAGAAGGAAAGAGGTATTTACTTCCATATAGCTACCAAAATTTGTTTTGAATATCAAATATGTAACTATAGTTTAGATATACACATTTGTATAGCAATATGAATACATTTTAAAAATACGTAATTATGTGTAAATGTACAGAAAAATATATAAATATACAGAATACGTTTGTCACAGTGAAGCAGACAATTGTATTTACTGACATCTGTTAAAAAGTGCATTTATTTTGACCCCAGTTTCTGCTTAAAACCTCTAGATTTGGGACAGCTTGTCCACATGTCACCAGGCTGATCTGACATCTGCTGAGTCTTCGCTTCCATACCTTTTTTTCCCCTCACTGTCTTGATATTCTGTTCTGGTTGTTAATCTTGCTGAGTCATTTGTAAATTTATTACAGGAAGGGATGTTTCTAATTGTGGAAAATCTGGAAGTATAATAAATCTGAATGTGAAATAAAGCTAACCCTGATGCTGGAGGGAGCTATTGCCCAGTCCCTCTGGTTGGGTCCATGGTGTTATGCTGGGTCTGGCCATGTTTCCCCCTTGCTGACAGGCCAGGCACACAGATTTTCCCTGCCTGTTACTTAAGTTTCCACATAATTATTGGAGAAAGGCTTCTGCCATATTCTTGAGGCTCAGTAGAAAGTGACTGTGCTCAAGTAAAAGCAATCAGAAATTTGTATCTGGAAACTCCTCTCATTGCCTTCATGGCGGGTTTTATCCTTCTGCCCCAGCTCTTGGCCTCCCTTCAGCAGCTGAGGGATGGATGAAGATATTTTCCATAGGTAGTGTCTTATGAAATGAAACCTTCTGAAAGCAAGTATAAACTTTCCATGACAGTTTTTTTTAAATATTACTGTATAAATATATATTTAAAAGAGATCCTATCTTCAAACCCTTAACAGCTGATAGAGCCCATAAAAGTTAAGGGAGGGGAGGGAACATGAAGCCAAGATGACTCTCCATGAATCTCCCATTTAGCACTGCACCTCCCTCATTTCCAGCTAGAAGAACACAGGCCACCTAGTGTGCCATGTAATACTAGATTTGTAGGTGTCTACCTGAAAAGCATAATTTTAACCCTTGCTTCCCCTGTTCTGGTGCCTCAGGTGGCTGAGCAACATTATGTGCAGTGTAAAGCTGTTAGTGACTTGTGGTATATGCCTTTACTTGATTTCTTCTCTTTTAATCTCATTTTCTTCCAATGTCTATAACTGGTAGAGGGAAAAGGATGTGTGACTGCCAATCTGGGAGCAGAGTCTGACTATCTCTTTTCACATGGTCATCCCCAGAGGATTAAAGCTCTGACTGCCTCTGTATTAAGGTGCTCCCCAAACTGTAGAATTTCTTATTTATGATTTGCCAGCTATTTGCAAAGCATCTATTAACCTATAGAAATAGGCAGAGGTGTTTTGTGAGTAGAAGAGGGAATTTCATGACAATGGTCTTGACCAAGAGGTATGATTTTTATTTGAACTTGTTTGCTGCCCTCCCGCTCTGACATCTCTACCATGCTTTTTTAAGATTGTATTGCCTTTATAATAAAACTCCACTCGTATTATGGCCAAAATGAACGCTAGAAGTGGGTATCATGTTAACTGCTGCAGCACAAAATAAACCAAACCTTAATATTTTATGGTTTTAGTCAAAGTTTAGTGGTTGAAATGTCAGCTTTGTATCTCAATGAGCTCTTCAAGGGTTTATAGGAAAAAGATGATGACTTTCTTCTTGATTGAAAATGAACTATTTCAGCTGTGGAAGCTGCTCCTTAAGCAAAAAGTAAATCACATTATACGTTCACCATGATGAACTGATAATAATTGGAAATGATTATTTTATTACCTTGCATATCAATAACGAGTCATAGTATTTATAAGTGGGAAATCAAAAATAACCTTAAAATTCTGTCTTGATAATAGGCTCTTTATTGTCTACAAGCACAGGCATTACTTCTGTGTCTATTTTGGCTTAATGCTTTCATTATCTTAAATGTCATATAGAAATAAAATTATTTTCCCTCACATTTTAAATCTTATTCTGTAATAAACCTTGACTGGAGGACTGCTAGTCTTTCACCAGTTATTCATTCCAAAGGAGTTTTGAGGGCTGTTCAAAAGCATTTAGCCTTAGGTGCCTGAGCTTGTGGGTCAGCCTCATGTGTAAGCAAGGCTTATGCAAATATGGTGAAGTGTTATGCAGTCAAATTGGAGGATTGTTCTGTAATATTTTGAAAGTGAGTACTACAAGAACCCAAGCCCAAGTGTGGATTAGAAGTACCTGCCCACCCAAGTAGAGGAGGGACATAGATTTCATTCAGCTAAACAACAATTTCAGAATCAGGGGACTTATTGGTGAAAATGATGTTTGTTAGGGAAAAACCCAATTTTGCACAGTAGAAGATTTGGGTAATAAGAATACAGATAAACAAGTCCCCAGTGCACCATGCATTGTATTTAAATATAAACTTCTGTCCCTACCACATTTAGATAATGAGTACGAGCAGCAGCTATTTTAACAATGCCAAGGTTTCTGTATGGAAAAAAAACCCACAATATTTTCTTCTACACTCTGTATTCTGCTGTGAAGTCATTCTGATCAAAATGTAAGAGATTACAGATGGTTTTGGCAGTAAGAGTAAAGTCCTAAACCCCATATCCTAATTTCATTGTGGAATAAAGAACAAGGTAAAAACTGGTCTAGGAGAGACAAGTTGTTGTTCATAAAACTTTCCATAATTAGCGAACACAACAAGGATAAAGGAAATTGATTGCAATAAATTGCTTTTTGTTTCAGCTTTCTCTTTATTCAAGCTTGCCCCAGCATGGTATTCATTCTTTCAGTGTGAATTTTCATTAGTGATGCCAAGAGATTTCAACAGAACTAAAAGGTAACTTCTGGTGTCCCTCAAGGCCAAGCCAATTTCTCAGTCTTCTGGATTTGGTCAAAATGCTCCCTTTCAGGGGTTCCTCATGGCTTGTGAAAGGTGGGGGGGGGGAGAATTAAAAAAAAAAAAAATTGGTCCCTGACCTGTGAGTCATAATTTCACTAATAGCAAGCCTACTGAAACATACTCAGAAGCCAAAAACTGAACTCACAGATAGAAACATAGAAATGTCTGGGTTGGAAGGGACCTCCAGAAGTCATCTAGTCCAACCCTCCTGCTAAAAGCAGGGGCATCCTCAAATAGAGCAGGCTGCTCAGAGCCTCGTTAAGCCCCACCTTGAATGTCTCCAGGGATGGGGCCTCAACCACCTCCCTGGGCAACCTGTTGCAGTGCTCCACCACTCTTGTGGTAAAAAACTTCCTCCTTATTTCTCATCTTTTTTTCCAATTTAAAACCATTACCCCTTATACTTTCACTACAGGCCTTGTAAATTTATATTAACCCTCTCCGAAAAAAAAAACCCCTACACTGATTCGTGTGTCTGGTTTTCTATTTTTTTGTCAGTTGTTTGGAAAAGTAATAACCTCATGCACTGTGCACTTGTATTACCTGAAGGGACAGTTTAACTGTTCTGATTCATAAATAAATTTATTTGTTAAATCTCAGGAAAGTAATTCTTTACAGAAAATCTTATTTGGGGAGGCTCTATACCATTCTTCAGGCAAAACAGAAAGAGTTGGGTCTTATTTTAAACCAAAGAACGTATTATATTTAAACATAATAAACAATGTGCTCTATGTTGTTGTGTCATGTTTAATGTCTACATGATGTTAAAAGGTTGAAAACTAGGGCTGGATCCTTCACTGGAGTATTTCACACATTTCTCACCTCAGCACTCCTATTACTTCAAGTGAGAAAGTCAGCAGAGCAGTCCTCCTGTGATGTGAGTTCAGTTCCAGTAAAGTAAAAAACCTACATGTGAGATCAGCATTTATATCATGTCTTCTGCTTGTTGCATGGGTTGCGTTGGCTCACTGATAATTTCCTGGCTCTTCTTGTCATTTTATTCTTGCTTAGAAATAAGTAAACAACCGTATTCCTCCCCCTGCACCCTGAGATTTTGCTTCCAAACCAGTGTAATTTATCCCTAAATTAATCTAATGCCACCATCCCTTTCAGGCATCACATAAACCTACACAACGAATGCAACTTGGCATTTAACAGCTTGTTACCCAGGTAAACTTACTGAAGAATTTGTTGCTATGTTTAATTTGTTTGCTTGGTTTTTTTCAAGATACTTTTATCAAATTTGATGGGTTTGGGTACTAATGATAAAGTGTGCGCTTTAAGCTCATAGTTTAATTATTCACAGCCTTTTAATGCTTGGAGTTTAATCACTGGTCAGTAGTGACATAGTTCGTGATTCATGACTAAGAACGCATCCAATTCTGCATTAAAATTCATTTCTACTTGGATATTTTTAAAATAATCCCCTTAAACTCTTGGGTTTGCCATTACTTGCAAAAATACCCAGATTGTGATTGTAAAGTAACTTGCGTGCACGATATTCTTTTCATACAGAAACTTCCCAAAAAACAGAAGCAAATCTTATGACAGCGGTAGTCATTTAAGAATGAAGACCATTTTTTACATAAAGCATAAATTTTGTGTTTCAAATATTGAGGAGCTTTTTATATGGTTTATTTGCAGAGTTGTTTTTACCAGATAAAAATGTAAGCCATTACATAAATATTTGTTCAGGCTTAGTTGCCAAGTGACAGAGCAGTGTTTCATGTACAGTACTTTATTGATGGAACAATTTGATTGAGGTCTATAGGGAAACTGGTGATGAAAGAAATTATTTCAATGCTAGCATCATTTCCAAGGGGATTTCAAGCACTTACTGTCTTTTCAGCCATAGCTATATAACACGGCCTATACATAACAGTTAACTATGGAGATGTGTTGTCTTTCAGCTTTGGTATTCTCTATGGTATTTCTGCCCTCTTGTAAGATGTTCAGGAATGTGAGAAATTTTCAGTTTCTTTTTTGAACAAATCTAAGTCTGGGAAATCCATGCATGTTTCAGTATAATGAGTAAGACTGTAATCTTTGACATGAGCTTTCTGCTACATTTATCACTTTTCAGATTTCAGTGTCCCATATGCAGTGGATCTGTGTCTAATATTTAAAACCAAAACATCTCGCTGGGGGACATAAGGAATAAATTAAATGTCTTGTTATTGCTCTGTACAAACTATGTGATGGGCTGTTGAAAACATTTTTCTTTAGCTGTTCCCTTAAAGAGCACTTCATAAATAGCAAAGGGGAAAAGGATCTGGGGGTCCTAGTTGATGGGAGGCTGACCGGGAGCCAGCAATGCGCTCTTGTGGCCAAGGGGGCCAATGCCTTTCTGGGGTGTATTAAAAGGGGTGTGACTAGTAGGTCGAGAGAGGTTCTCCTGCCCCTCTACTCTGCCCTGGCCGCATCTGGAGTACTGTGTCCGGTTCTGGGCCCCCCAGTTCAAGAGGGACATAGAATTGCTTGAGAGTCTGGCACAAAGCCACAAAGATGATTAAGGGAGTGGAGCATCTCCCTTATGAGGAAAGACTGAAGGAGCTGGGGCTCTTTAGCCTGGAGAAAAGGAGACTGAGGGGTGACCTCATCAGTGTTTATAAATACATAAAGGGTGAGTGCCAGGAGGATGGAGCCAGGCTTTTCTTGGTGATGCCTGATGACAGGACAAGGGGCAATGAGTGGATGCTGAGGCATAGGAAGTTCCATGTAAACATGAGGAGGAACTTTTTCACTGTGAGGGTGACAGAGCACTGGAACAGGCTGCCCAGAGGAGTTGTGGACTCTTCCTCTCTGGAGATATTCAAAACCCACCTGGATGCATTCCTGTGTGATCTGGTATAGGTGATCCTGCTCTGGCAGGGGGGTTGGACTGGGTGATCTTTTGAGGTCCCTTCCAACCCCTGACATTCTGTGGTTCTGTGATAAATGGAAGTACTGCAAAACAAGTGAAAAATAATCTTTTTCTGGTGTGAAGCTGGAACACTGGGTTCCAGTGTTTCAAGTGTTCTCTGCCTCGTTCTGCAGAAACTATTGACCAGTTTTGATCAAATAATTGTAACTGTTTAATTTCATATAGCTGGTGTGGACTGTTAAATTAATATCATTATTTGACAGTTCATCTGTGACAATCTGTGCTTAAAGAACTCTGAAATGGAGTAAAAGCCTTTACATAAATTCAGTGGGTGAGAAGGATGATTTATCAATAGACCTTTTCAGTGTACATTTGAGGCCAGAGATTCATGGGCTGCCATAACAACTCAATTGTTGATATGTATGATGTTTGTAACAACTCAAAACTACTGTAACACATAACCCACGTACATAGACAGCTCTGTCTCCATCTTCTTTTATTATTCATTTGATGTAATTTTTTTGCAAGGCAATATTTAAATATTTTCTGATGAACACTGTAACACAGCTTTTTCTTTGACTGTAGATAATAAAGGAATCAAAAGAAGCACTGACTGCATAGAATCTCAAATAAAACATTCCAAAAACTTTAAGTGTTTAAGTTATGTCACTTATGCCAAGATACCCAACAGAGTGATCTGGCCTGTTAAAATGGCATGCAGCTCTGAATAAATAGGTTTGCTACTTTTTGGAATTACTGAGGGATGAATAACCTAGGAAGAAAATTAATATTAAAGAATGGTAGTACTGAAAGATCTCTAGGTCACAGAGCAGGGAGGAGGGTTCCTTACATGCTGTTTGTGAGAGTCTCAGTTATCTGAGAGGAAGAGAATTTACAGAACAAGAAGGTGCAAGAGCATCCACAAAGCAGCTGTTGAACATCCTATTTCACCCTTTGGAGCTCTCCCACCGCTTCAGTGGGACATGCGATGGATGGACAAAGCTTGAAGAAAGAAATAATCAGCTCTTGGCTAGCTGAAAAGGAGACTCTAGCCTCAGAGTCCCAGGAGAGACTTTTGAGTCAACTCTTTTATCCTCATAAGGCTGTAGCAGTAGCAAGGAGCATTGATCCTTTCATCCTCCAGCTTTAACGTGGTTACTATCGAGAGCTCTCCAATATTTGAGACAAAACTGACCTTTGGGCTTGGAAAAGCCTCAGGGTTCTGAACTTTCTTGATTGTGGAAAGAATGTAAAAGAAAAGTCAGCACTGATTTGGTAGATTGGTCTGTTGCTCTAGCCTTTTAAAGATCACCTCAGAAAAAGCAGTTAAATAAGCTGATCTGGAAGGAGCAAGTGCTAAAACTCTGTAAGGAGAAAACGGAAACTTTTTTTTTTAAAAAAAAAAAGCTTCATGACATAACTTGCGGGTGATCTGAAGTAGCAGAAAACAAATGGATGAGAAGCCTGTTGTAGAGAGAAAATTTTCTGAACCAGTCTGGTGTGAATTCCTTTCTTGCTGACATGTGGGATCTGTGTCTCTTTCAATCTTATTCTCTGCTGGTTTCAGAAGATACTGAGGCAGGCTTTTCTTTGCTGCTAATCTGTAGCAGTTCATGAGGATTTAAGAAGGACGTTGGTGGTTAGTGGTGAGGTTTGGTTGTTTTACCCCTAGTATTTGGAGTTATGCCTTCACAAAAATTGTGGGTAGTCTGCAACTTTTCAGAAGTTTATGGGTATCCTGAGTGATGCTTCCTTGAGATGTGTTATAGCAAAGCCAGGTAATCACAAAGAGTATGGACTGAATGTGCAGAGTACTTCCCCTTCGGGAATTAAAAATCTTTTGAGTTCATATAGGGTAAATGCTGCAGTGAAACCACCTGGTGGGGTCATTGTGAGGCTTGTTTAATGGTACAGAACTTTACACCAAAATTTGCTACTACTTGTATCTTGCACACTGTTCTGTGGTGGAAATGTTTCACAGGCCATAAAGCTGTCACTTCTGCCAGCTGCAATTTTGAAAAATCATAGCTTGCTGGAGCCTTGACTCTGTTCTTGGTTGAGGACGTGTTCCACATTTCAGATCTGTTTAGATGTTGCAGGTCCATTGAAAATGTGTACTCTATAATAAGGGGTCCATTAAAACTTGGGTATAGCTAGAGTCTTATCTGTTCAATATCACCCTCAACACACAGTAAACATACTACCCAAGCAAAACATCAGTGAAATTACTTGGTGGCTCTTTGATATCTTGGCTAAGAAAAAATAACCCTTTGCTGAATATGTGTATGCAAATGGCAAAGATCTCCTCGAAGATTTGGAGGATTAAACAATAGGTGAGATGGAAATGGGCTTCCTCTTCCCTCCTTTTCAAAACCAGATATTTTGACTGGAACAGATAATAATTCTTGTATCACTAACTGTGAAGTGCTGAGCTCGGTGAGAATGATGCTTTATTTAAAGTAGTGTTTCATAAAAAAAAGATTAATTTCTCAGAGGCAAAAAGCAAAGCTTCCTGAAAGAACTGTGATGTTGATCCAATTCCATTACTTTCAAGTTTTTGATGCCTGCTGAAGTGTAATGTTGCCTCAGAAGCAAAAGGAAAGGACTTTTTCACAGATTATAAAGAAGTTGTGACATTTCTCAGATTCATACTACTTTCTCAGACGTTCCAGCATTAACTCTTTTATGCCATCATACATCTGAACTGAAAAGCCCCTTTATTCCCTAGAGCAATTATTATTTTAGGATTGATCAGTCATGCATACCACAAGCTCTTGATTCCTAAGGATACATTGAGCTTTGCTAGGCTCTCTCTGTACAAAAATTTCAATTCAACTTTTCCTAGTTTTAATTATTGTCTTTCGCTCGAATTAATGGATTTTGCAGTAGCACAGCTGATACAGATGCAATTAAAACAAACATTTTCTGGGATATCGGCTCCTCTATACTTAAGTAAGCTGAGAAGTGAGGCTGATATTTTACTCCTCTAGTAATAGCACAGAGATATGCTATTTCATTGCAGGTTCAGTAGTAATTATTTACACCGATGAATAGAGAAGTGGAGCAAAACACTGTGCCCCATGCTTTTACTGTAATTCATCTGAGGCCGAGCAAAAGAACTAATATTTCTTTTTCATGAAGAGAAAAGCAGGTGATGTGGCAAAATGTGACTGGGGAATGAGGTGGTGACAAGATCCTATCTGTGAGGAAACCAGCAGAAATCAGGCTAGGATGCTACCCAGCGGGCCAAGCAGTGCAACTCTGCTGGTGTCGAAGGCATGAGTCTGTGCAGGAAGTGTGATGATCTGGCCCTAGGCTACTGAAATATGTTCTTAAAAGAATGATCTATTATTTTTATTTTTTATTCTCCTCTTTCATGAGAGAGTCATTCTTCTACAGAAATTTCTATTGTTTTGATGTCAGAAAACAGTCTTTTTGAGCAATGCCGGTATTTAGTACCCTGAAGAGTGTTGTAATGAACAGGTGAGGCTTTTACATGCTTCCAGGGAAAACTTAATGAGTGGAAGAATAATGTAGAGGAGGAAGAGTGTTGCTCCTTAACAAGGTAAATCAGGTGCTGATGCTCTGGCACTGGGGCCACAGAACGAGGGACAGAGGTGCCCAGACTAGTGGAGCTCTGCACTGTAGAAGTGGAGAAGCAGTGTGCAGCTACATTAAGAACCCTCTGCAGAGCTTATTGGTTTTGGTGTGGATTTCTATGGGCTCTGCTAATGCTAGAGTCTGAACTTCAATGCACTGCTTTGTAGATGAAGCAGATCACTGCTAACACTGAGGTCAGCCTAGAAGATTTCAAGTCTGTTTCCTCTGGCAGAGCACGGGAGAGTATGCTATAACTACTGCATAGAGTAATAGAATAGTTAGGGTTGGAAGGGACCTTTAAAGGTCATCCAGTCGAATCCCCCTGCGGTGAGCAGGAACATCTTCAACTAGAGCAGGCTGCTCAGAGCCCAGTCCAACCTGACCATAAATGTTTCCATGGATGGCTCATCTACCACCTCTCTGGGCAACCTGTTTCATCACCCTCGTGGTAAAAGATTTCTTCCTTAAATCTAGTCTAAATCTACACTCTTTTAGTTTAAACCCATTACCCCTTGTCCTGTCACAAGAGGCCCTCCTAAAAAGATTGTCCCCATCTTTCTTGTAGGCCCCCTTTAGGTACTGAAAGGCCACAGTAAGGTCTCTCCAGAGCCTTCTCCTCTTCAGGATGAACAGTGCCAACTCTCTCAGCCTTTCTTCACAGGAGAGGTCCTCTGTCCTAATCATTTTTGTTGCCCTCCTCTGGACTTGCTTCAACAGGTTCATGTCCTTGTGCTGAGGACTCCAGAACTGGACACAGTACTCCAGGTGAGGTCTCACCAGAGCAGAGTAGAAGGGGAGAATTACCCCCTTGACCTGCTGGCTATACTTCTTTTGATGCAGCCCAGGATATGGTTCACCCTCTGGACTGCAAGCAAACATTGCTGGCTTATGTCCAGCTCTTAATCAACCAGTATCCTCAAGTCCTTCTTTGCACTGCTACTCTGAATCCCATCATCTCCCAGTCTGGATTGGTACTGAGGACTGCCCCAGCACAGGTGCAGGACCTTGCACTTGGCCTCATTGAACTTGATGAAATTCACATGGGCCCAGTTCTAAAGCTTGTCCAGGTTCCTCTGGATGGCATCCTCTCCCTCAGGCATGTCAACTGCATCACTGGCATCATCTGAAAACTTGCTGAGGGTGCACTTGATCCTGAGATGTCATTGATATTAAACAGTAGTGGTCCCAGATGGACCTGTGAGGGACACCACTTGTCACTGATCTCCATCTGGACATCAAGCCATTGACCACTACCACCTGGATGCAACTATCCAGCCAATTTGTTATCCATCAAACAGCCCAGCCATCAAATCCATATCTCTCCAATTCTGAGAGAAGGATGTTGTGGGGGACTGTGTCAAAGGCTTTATAAAAAGTCCAAATAGGTGACATATGTAGCTCTTTGCATGTCAGCTGATGTAGTCACTCCATCATAGAAGGTGACTAAGTTGGTCAGACAGGACTTGCCCTTGGTGAAGCCATGGTGGGCTGTCTCAAATCACCTCCCTGTCCTCAATGTGCCTTAGCATAGCTTCTAGAAGGATCTTCCCAGGCACATAGGTGAGATTGACAGGTTGGTAGTTCCCAGGCTCTTCCTTTCTACCCTTTTTAAACATGGGTGCAATGAGAATCTGCAAGCATGATGTCTCTTGTAACTGGAGTAAAAAGACTTTGTCAATAGGATCCTCTTGATGGGGCAGCCTGTAGTTCCTTTTGTTGCCTTGGTCTCTAAATTCTTACCCATAAGCTTTCGACCTGCTCAGGGGTATTCTTCAGGGACAGCTCTTCACAGTCTATCCATTTCTTGATGTAATGGGCAATGCCTTTGCCTCTCCTTCCTTGCCTGTGCCTTCTGAACAGCATGTAGCCATCAATAGTCACACTTCAGTCATGGGATTTGTCCCACCAAGTTTCAGTAATGGCAAGCTGGTCATAGCTTTCTAGCAATACTGTAGCTTCTAACTCCTTTTCGTTGCCCATGCTGTGTGCATGGGTGTAGAGGCACATCAGCTGTGCTATCGGCTGTGTCACTTTAGTGAAACTCCCCTGAATTCCTTTGAAGTATTTCACCAGTGTTTCCCTGTTGGCTCCTTATTACCTCAGGAACTCCTGGCTCATCTCCATAAGACTTCAAGTGTGCTGCAGTGTCCCCAGCATGCATCAGAGCAACAGGCTGAGGGCCTTTGCTAGCACTCTGCCCCTTTAGATATGTTTAGGGGTGAGTCATCCCACAGCTTGTCACAGGCAAGCCTGATATTATCCCCCTCATCACTTCAAGTCTAGTTTAAAGCCCTGTCAAGGAGCCCTGCAAGCTCCTGAGCAAAGACCCTCTTCCCTCATTAAGAAAGGTGAATGTCATCTGATGCCAGCAAGCCTGGTGCTGTGTAGGGCATCCTGTTGTTGAAAAACCCAACACTCTAGTGGTGACACCAGGCATGGAACTATGTATTAAGAAACAGATGGATTCAGTCTATTCCTATTGCACTGCCAGCAACTGAAAGGAGAGAGGAAAAATTAATATCTGCCCCAGGTTCTCTCACCTACCATTCCAAGGCCCTGAAGTCTCTTTTGGTTGCTCTTGGACTACAGACTGCAGCTTCATTTCCACCCACATGGAAGATTAGGAGTGGATAATATTTGAAGGCTGTACCATGCTGGAAAGTTGCCTAATGATGTTGTTAACCTGGGCCCCAGGAGGGCAGAAGGCTTCCTAAAGAGGAGGGTTTGACCTTCTGTTCCCCTCAAAAGGCCTAGAACTATAAACTTTAGGCTATAGTTGCATGCTTTAGGTTGCACATATCAGCTGTTCCACTATGTAAACCCTGCAGGCATTTATGCATGTAACCCACGCTGTCCTGTGCAGCAAAGTGTTACTAATGCCACCTGTCCTAGTAAGAGGAACAAAGGACTGTTATGGATCACATACTGTCGAAAGCCTCAGAAATGAGGAAAACATAAATAGATCATCCAAGGTCAGTATCATGTATCAGCTAAGCTGTGTCAGTGGAGTTTTACTCTTGATTTATTTTTTTCAAAATATGAATAAAATTGAAAAACCGGATAATAATGCATGATAATTTGACTTAAAGCCAAGAAGAGACTGAGTAGCTTCAGTAAGAATCCAGATGAGGTGAACAGACAATATGATATCAAGTAAAATTATGAAATGTCAGGAGGATAAAGGAAGGGTTATTGACTTGTGGGTTTTAGATTTACTATATTTTTTTAAATGGTTATGTGAGTTGTGTTGTTAGCTTTTGTTTTTTTCTTCTTTGAGTAGCTGCATCAGACTCTGAGACAAAGCAGATGCAAGATAAGTACACATTAAGAATAGAATAGCAAATAAAGGAAATTTCCCAGTAACATTGTATTGTATCTTCCAGTATATCTTTAGGGAATTCAACACTTGTGTGATCTTAAGAGGATGTAGTAGTATGCAGGAGAAAACTCATCAAAAGACAGGGAAGTTCAAGAACAACAACTGAGAAAAGAGATGATACGTATGTAAAAGAAAGTAGTTTTTATGGAAAGTGGAGTAGGAATTAATGGGCAGAGTTCAGTAACATTAACTGCACATAAGGCAGATGCCACACCCAATAATGACCCAAACAACCAAGCAACAATAAATTTCAATAAATTCTTTTTATACAGCTTGTAATGTGGTAATGCTGACAGTCATGCTGTAACTAAATACAATAAAGAAGGGATTACTAGAAGAGTGTTTTCATGCTTTGTGTGTAAGCCAGTTGCCGAAGTGCGGAGGGTTTAGATTAAATACTCCTTGAACAAGCTATTCCCAATTATCTACTGCAAGGTTTTGGAAGGGAAGTACTCTGTTAGATGACATGGAGAGTTTGTGCCATGCTTATGTTACGCTGCCCTAACTAGTTACAGCTCAGTCATTAAATGAAGTGGAATCTATAAGAGCCTGTGACCAAATGTCCCTGGACAACCCACTGTCTTCCTTCTTCTCTGAAGCGCTTCAGACTGCCTCTAGGAGCTTGTCTGGGTGCAACACCACAGACAGGTTGTAGCAACTCCTGTGATCCTTGTTTAATTTTCTTTGATGTCAAAGCACAGTTTCTTTAAAACAACTGAAAGAAGCAGAAGCTGTTAATTTTCTCAAGATCATTTTTGTGCAAACCCATACACTGACTTTGGCTACTTGGGGAAGTATGCCCAGGAATGCTTTAGAGCTTAATATAGCTCAAGAACTGTTTTGAAACATGATTTATCTCTAATTAAAATGAAATCTGAACCCATATGAGGTTTTAGATAATGTCAGTCTTTGTTACAAGAGCAGTTCTACACCAGTGAAGTTGTTTTATCTCTGGGACTAGATGGTAATGTACCATTTTATGTTATAGTTGCTAAATTCACCCCGCACAGTCTCATTGACTTCAGTGGGAGTCTTCCTTGAACAAGAAATTGAATAGTCTTCAGAATTAGTTCCCCAATGAATTAAGAATATTAGATATTGGCTTAAGTTATGTTGCATGCTGTCAATTTTCAACCTGTTAAAATTCTTGGAGCAGATGCAATAACATTTCTTCAAGCTTGATAAGAGAAGTTCCATATAGTTTGAATTCTCTGCAGAAGCCTAGGAGTTTGCTTGGAATTTGTGAAGGCTGCTCTGAAGTTCTCTACAGGAAAGTCATTTTCTGTCCTAAGCTGCATATTTTATTGCTGTCAGTTCTGTGTTACTTTGGTGCTATGCATTTAAATAAAGAGAAATAACTTTTTCCTTTTTTTTTCCTAAATGATTAGTAAATAATAAAGGCAAGAACAAAACATATAATAAAGAGTATCTCAGCATGGGTCTGTGACCTTGAAAGATGACCCATGATACCTTATTTACATGTTCAGTTTTGTGTGTGTGTGGCACGTAAGATGAGATGTAAATAGTATATGGGAAATTGAGGATGAGATTGTCATTACTTGTGCAAAACTGCAGGAATACATCTTATAATGACTCTGCTTCTTCATACAAAAGCAAACTAACTTTGGCACTTGAAACATTTTTAATCTTCCCTGGCTTTCCTAGATGTGTTGATCTGTCACTGTAACTATGCCTAAAGCTAGGAGAGGGACATTGTAACAGATTTAAGTGCCCACTGGATGTTTTTTCTTTTATTTTTCTACTCGTAGAAAAATTCTACTCGTAGAAGTGATTGATTGGAAATAGGTGTCATTCATCTTGATCCTCCTTGTGAAGGCTGCTCCCAAGTACTTTTTCCATTTTTCTTTATTTCCTCTCTCCCCCTCTTTTTTTTTTTTTTCTTCCTTCCCAGAAGAGGCAACTTCCTGGTAATAGATACTTTTGTTATTAATTCACATACTCTATTAAATATATTTAATAAATACCTAGTTTTGAGGCTGAATTAGCAAATAGATTAGAGGTCCATACATATCTGTACTAGGTACAGAAACTTCATAGTTTCTGGTGATTATGTCAAGGAAAGAGGAGCTTATAACAAAATTCTACACTAAAGTTAAGTTTACTTAACATTTTCTAGCTGACTGCCTTATGTATAGTATACCCTTGTGAACTGACATTCTTTTAGGCAATGAGAAATATATCTTTGGGGTACATTTGATTTCTAGCAAACATCAGTTCTATGGGTATATTTGTTGTGCGGTTTTTTTTTGAAACACAATTGTACGATACAATAAATGTGAATGTTGTGCTCAAGAAATAAATCACCTACTGTGAAAGCATATTGTAACCACATCTTTAAAATACGTTAATTTGTCTGGATGGATTGAATCCCTTCCCCCCCAACCACCTCCCCATTCTTTTATCCTTGCTACTGTTTGAAACTGCTACAGGTAAACTTCTTCCTCAGGACTGTGTGAAAGCCAGGGGCAAGATCTTCAGTTAAAACAGATTAGTGCAGCTTGTCTCATTTTGCAAGAAAACCTTGCCTTTGCCCTGCTGATGCTGATCTTGCTGCCTAAGAAATGTACTTCAGCCTGGCTCTCCTGATAGCCTTGTTCTTCTGAGAAACAGATGGAGTCCAGCAGGTCTGCAGCCTGGCCTCCAGCACACTAACGACTTTATTTCTAGTTTTTGTCCCAGCCACACCTCCTTACTTGGCAATATAGTTGTTTTTTTTTTTTTTCTTTGATTAAAACAGGCTTAGATCACATACTTATTTTAGCAAGTAGAAGCACATGGTATTAACACAGAAGCAAGGCTGAAATTTCACCTGTGGGATTCCTCTACTGGGCAGTGTGGTAGCAGATGCAGTGTTTGCTTTACCTTGGAAGTTCTTTAGGAGATGCTTTGGCAGTAAATAATAAAACAGTACCTAATTTTATTTTAAAGTAAGCACACCAGATCATGACTACTTTATGTAGCTCTTCATTGGTCAAGCTGCTATAGTCTTCAGTATAATTGTTTTAAGTGATGTTGAATAGAAATGTGCAAACCTGGGTTTTGGCATATTATGGGTAATACAATTGTGAGTGAAAATACTTTACTAAAAATGCCTTTGTTGTCACAGCATGTGATGACCTAAAAAAAAAAAAAAGTGAGGAAAGTCTGCTACACTGATAATCAACCCCCCCCCCCCTTTTATTTTAGGACATCCCGAGGTTTTTCCTCTTCCTTTGTAGTGTGAGTTGATACAATTTATAATCTTCATCTCTCCTGTGCAGATCTGGGGAAGCTAAGAATTTGGATGATGCCACCATAGAAGCTAAGGTTTTGGAGGAAGCCAGGAGATCTCAGCAGCTGACACATAATGAAAACTCCTAAATATTGTGGAAGCTTTCAGCTGGCAATTCTGCAGGGCAGTTTCTGGCCATTTGGGATGTTGCTTGCCCGGAGTCTTACTGTCCATATGTGATGGTTCTCACGATGGAGGAAAGATTGGTTGAGAGAGATATCTAGCTTGCTGTTTCCAAATATTGTAGAGTGACTGTCATAATTTTTTAATTAATAATGTTATTGCTCAAGGTCTGCATAAGCCTTCAATGCTTACAATTGATTCTGGAGTGAAATACTAAATTCAGCCTGACGTGAGGATGTGTGTGTGCGTGTAAAACTGGATTGCTGATATTTATCAAGGAAGTTTGGGGTTTTTTTTGACACTTAAAGCTATTTTTGCTATAATTCCTAAGCTTGGTATAATCTTGGAGCACTGTGGTGGATACACGACCCTAGTTCTGGGTGAACGCTGGTGATTTTTTAACAAATGTGTTTACATGCTTCTTGGAGTTAGAGGCTGCTAGCAAGCATCCAAAACAAGTGAGAGTGTGTGTGGCCCTATGTTTGTGGGACTAAGGCTCTCCCTAATAATGTTCCATTAAACCTGCTGCCTGTTGGAGTTATCAGATTTCATTTTCCACAGCTTTGATAGTAAGATCCCAAAACCAGTATGGATATTAAAAGGGTATCCTAGATATGGTTTTAGTCAGTGCTGACATTTATCATTTGGTCAAAATAAGATCCCAGTGCAATCCTGTATTTGGTCACTGAAGCTCAAGGAATTAATATGCAATTCATGTGGTTTTTAGGAGCTGTTGAGTATATTTTGAAAAATAACTTATCCAAGTATAGAGTGCTTAAGATGAGTGGTTTTTATTAGTCTTCCTCTCATAGACATTTTTTTTACATTCTGAAGCAGCTATAATTGACAAATAAAAACTTTAAGCCAGAACACTTAATACCTGTATATAGCTTTTATTTTCAATGTGCTCTCACCCTGAGACAGAGAGAGAAATCATCTAAAGGACATAATTCTCAGTTTGCCCCAAAATCTGTATTTTCCTAGGTTTTACATGACGGTGATTACTCCATGAAACTCAAGATGACATCTAAGAGCAATTGAGCTGTACAGGGTATACCAGCCAGAATAAGGCCAGGCAGGGTGCTCTTGTTGCAGCTAAGAAGAGATCCAGCAGATCTGCAGCAGTGCAGCATCTTGCTTTGGCTATTCTTATTTTGCTGGGCTGCCAGAGACAGCCTGATAAGGCTGTGGTAGTAGCCAAGAAATTCAGCTTGCTCTTACATGGCCTTGTTAGGCAGCTGTGTAGAGGACAGCTAGATAGCTGTGTTCTGTCAAGCAGAACCAGTAAGAACATTAAGAGGAAAGGTGTTGACCTTTGCTTAGTGGTAGGAAACATCATTTAAAAAGAATGGTCAGAAAAATATAGGTGTCTGCCTCTATCTACACCAATGTGTTGCTGGCTATTGAATGCTCCTAAGCTGTGCTGTGTGTGTTGTTGACCTGCATGGTAGTGCTTAAATTGTATGTATTATGACATGGCTAGGAGCTGAAAACCTCAGTGTCTTGCGTTCAGGAAGATCCTCATCTTTGTAAGAATGCGGTGAGCTATTCAAGAAGAATAGCATAATGTGTCATCTATTCTGATTTCACATGAATTTATTGTAAACAAGTGGCAAATAATGTGAAGAGATCAGCCTAGTCGCTTCCAATTTGTAATAGGAGGAAGGGTCTGCTGGTGCTTGTAATGTCATGTAGTGTTGGTGACAAAGGTTGACAACTTCAGGCCTTGACCTTTTTGTGTTCCCTGGAGACACCTCCATTCATTAGGCTTTATGGAAAAAATGGATTTAACTCCGTAACTTAAGTATGGGCTCATTATAGTCAGGCATGATTTGCTGCGGTTGCAATCCTCTGCTGCCTTCTCTTATGGTGGCCCCATACTGTTCACCACTCTCCCGGCCTCTGTGTCCACAGGCAGGCTTATGGCCTAGGGCCACTGTGACATGTGGGCCTCTGCTCCAGGGTGCAGGGCCCAGGAATGAGGTGGTGGCTAATACCTCTGCATCAGTAACCTGTCATCATCGTGTGCCCTTCTGTTAGCCACCTCATGTGGTGTCTTGGGTGCCACTTCTTCTCTATGACTGTATAAGGAAAGATGGCTGCAGACCTCTAACAGAGGAAGCAGGGAATAAATATTTATTATTTTTAAATTTTCTTTATTTTTTTTCAGTTTTAGACAGCCTTGATACTTGTAGTCTTTACTATAATGGTATCACTATGATTTCTTTTGTCCTTGTTCAGCCTTCCCCTCTATATTTTCCTTTGTATGTTTGGGGCAAAATACTAAAAAAAAAAAACCAACCTCAACCCTAAACCAGTTTTCTAAAAGCATATGATCCTTTTGTACAGAACTGGTTACTGTTACAATCCAACTTTTATTGGGCAAAACCCCCAAGTTACATCTTTTTAGTATGAGAAGCAAGTGACTTAACAGTGAGAGCTGTTGTTTTCATGTCTTTCCTTCCAGCTTCTTGTGTCTCCCAGCCTACTAACTGGTGGGGTGGTGTGAGAAAGTGAAAAGTCCTTTTAGCAACAACTAAACCATCAGCATGTTATCAACATTATTCTCATCCTAAATCCAAAACACAGCAATGTATCAGCTGCTAGGAAGAAAATTAACTCTATCCCAGCCAAAACCTAGACACTCCTAAAATGCCTTGTGTCTGTCTTTGAAAATATCCTTGAGAGAACAGAAAGATGTATCTATTAAAAGTAAGATGAATGAGTGTGTGGTGCTGCTGGGGACAGATGCTCTTTCTTTATACGTGTGTACATAAATTGGGGTAGAAAGTGAGTCTGGACTGTGGCAAATTGTGATTAAATAAAGTGCCCTTCTTGTTATTTCCAGTGCAAGAAAATTTCATTACTCTATTGATTTATAGTGATTAATGTTTTCTTTCTCTCCTTTTTCTTTTTTTTTTTTTTTTGAGGCTGCGCTGTCAGAAGAGTTGGCATTCATAGCTGCTTATTGATTCTAACTAGGGCTGAAAGATGATTGAGTGCTGTGACTTTTTGTGCCCTGTTGTTTCTCCTTGTGCTCTGGTGGAAACCAATTAAAAGTATTCCTATTCCCAATAACAACATCTCTGGTTGTTCTTGTAGTCTCTGAATATACTGCTAGGGACAGAGATGGAAATGCCAATGACCACCTGACAGCCCAGTGTAAGATTAATGCTTATCATTTTAGGAGATAACAGCTATAAATAGTAAAATCTGGTTCTTCAGAACAGGACTGAAGTTATTAGTTTAATCTTTAAAACTGCAGGCATATAGTAAGAAAGAATTATTAACAAAGAAAAGATTTAAGGGTTTGGTTGTATTGTAGTTTGTTTATGGTTACCAAACATGTCTGCTTAGCTGATCAATGAGAGGCTGTTACTGTGTTCTGTATTGTACTGTAACTGTGTTAATGACATTGGGGATGTAATTGGTTCTTTAGTTTGCTTGATACTACACATATCTGAATCCATAAATAGGATTTAGTTTTGCTAAACATAGATTGGGACTATAGAGCAGTGCTGGCACTGACTACGTAATGCGTCAGCGTTTTCGTGTATAAGAGTGGCTTTGTTTCACACAAGTGTGTTTCTTTTTCTCACTGGTGAAAAATGTGAACAAGTAAAAACATAGCTACCTGATGAAGAGAATAAGGGGGATTCTAAAAGAAATTGTGGAATTTGAATCAATGTCAAAATAGTGGGTTTTAAATAATTCTGAACTGCTAATGTAATTCAGTTGTGCTGGCCTGCATGGCTTCTGCTTACAGATACCACCACTGCTGGTTTACAGGGACCATGTTTTTTCTACCTGCTTCCACTTCTGGCTCCAAAGCATACTCTTCTCCCTTAATGGCTATTTTTGTCCCTGGATAGCTGTGGGATCAGTGGCATTAAGCACTACCTTCTTACTGACAAAAACTTGTAAAGTGACAAGGGGAGCTCCCCTTGTTGGTGGGGTGCTTTTGATCATGTTGCTCCTTGGTCACTGGGAAATATTCTTGAGCAGTGACAGGCTGTGGCATCTTATAGGCTTTTCATTAGAACTAGTCTCATGGCAGCCATGTTAATAAACAAAACCCAAAAAACCAAAACCAAACACATGTGCACACACACAAAAAATCCAAACAAACAAAAACCCCAACAACCCAAACAAACAAAAATTTCCCTCCAAACATATCAGAAGAATAACAAGGTTTTGTTGTTCTATTTTTCCTAACCTGAAAGTAAACAGCAGCCAAAGCCCAAATAACTGTGAAGTTGTTTATTTGTGTGCTGTATGTTACAGCTCCGTAGTAACTTGAATGATCTTTCCTTGTAGGAGTGAGACCATGAAAGCTACTTACTTGTTTTCCAGGGAGATCTAGAGTCCTAGAAAAACTCTTCAGTTGCCCTGAACTTGTGCCCAGAAAATGTTCTTCATCTTCTCCCTCTGCTGACCGGAGGTTATGCATTTATCTTTGACATCTTAAAAATCTGTGTGAAGGGAGACAGCAGAAACTTTGTGGGTATACTGTTCTGTAGGTTCCTCCACAGACAGAAAATCTCTGTTAAGAAAGGTTTAAGAAAGCTTTCCTTGCCACTAGATTTGTTTGCCTTGTCACTTATTTTTTTACTCTGGTGGATAAGTACCTGAAGATCAGACTTACCTGAGCACAAATGCTGACAGTTTTGTTGCAATAAAACTGTGCTAGCGCCCTCATCATAAATCACAGCCACTAATTTGTAAACTTAAATTACAGGTATGTCTTACGAAATGTCCTGTACAATTAAAGTGCAATATAAATACCTGCCATGGATTTTAATAAGCAGCCTACTCAAAGTACTGCCAGCTACGTGCTGGTTGCTGTAGAGATGTTAAATTTTTTACTGTTATTAAATACAGTGAGCAACATGACTACTGTCAGTTGTTAGAAGGAACACCAGAATTGCTACCAGCACAGATGTTTAGCTGGAAATGAACTGTTGTCTCTTCTGAGGAAGAGGACATTTATGAGAAGGTAAGGTGTAGTGCAGACAGTAGTATTCCTCTGGCTGTCAGGCGCTGGTACCGC
This sequence comes from Ceryle rudis, assembly GCA_033439905.1. Lineage (NCBI taxonomy): Eukaryota > Metazoa > Chordata > Aves > Coraciiformes > Cerylidae > Ceryle > Ceryle rudis. Next base: position 59,849 of record JAAGNO010030140.1, on the reverse strand, counting down.
CTGGAACAATCACAATGGCAGCAGAGCTCAGTGCTAAATAAAATTTCAATAAACCACAGAGAAGTTCTGCCTAGAACATTGCTATCAAGATTGTGGCCTCGCTGCCATGCTACTGTACATAGTGAGTCTGAGTCCAGTGACTGGAACTGTGGCAACTGCAAGTCTGCGTGTTTCACTGGAAGTGACGCTG
>JAAGNO010030140.1:40697-56172 GCA_033439905.1 Ceryle rudis | reverse complement strand
CCCCCCCCCGGGCGGCCTCCCCACCGCGGCGCCCGCCCCTCCGCCGCCGAGCGCGCCGCGTCCCAACTGCCGTGCCCCGCCTTACCCCCCCGCGCCCCGCGGGCCGCCCCTCGCCGCTCGTTCGCTCGGCGCTGCCCAAGGGCTCTGTTCGGACGGGGGCTGCTCTCGGCGAGACTTCATCAGCCCGCCCGGCAGCTGCCGGACCCCGGCACAGCCGAGCCGCTTTCAAGGCTCTTCCTGGCTTCGGAAAGCCCTCAAACAGAGCCCCTCGCCGGCCCTTTTCACTGCCACTGCCTTGCCCCGCACGGAGTTGCCTGCCCTGGAGCTGGTCTCGGTGAGTGAGCGTTGGCGTGTTTATGCCTCGTTTAGACGTGCCCGTTTAGGTAAATACAGTACAGTGTAATACACGTATTTCACTTTGGGTTTAGGTGAGGTGTTAATCTGTGTCCCCATGGCACTGTGTGCGGGCCAACAACAGTCTCGGCTACTCAAAGGTCATTTACCGAGTTGGGTGATGACTCCCAAGTCTGCAGCATGTTTGAAGTCTTCACCTACTGCTGCAAGATGGTACCTTTCTGTAATTGGAGTAGCTAGAAACGTCCTCTGAAACAAATGTTCGGCAATTAACATTTTTTGACCCAGAGACAGTTCATTGAAAGGTCTCAAAGCTTCCTAAGTGTTCTCTAACCCAAACTAGAGGTTACTGGTGTCCTGCTTGGACTCCTAGTGCGTTTGCCCTTGAGTGAAGCCAGTGCCAAACAGAAAAGATTTTTTTGGGCTGAAACTTTTGTGGTTTGGAAGCTCCTTTCACAGCTGCTTATATCAGAAAAGGACCTCGCAATATGACAGCAAAGTGTTGTTATAATTTACCCAAGAAAATATTGGTATATGAAACTGACGTGGCTTGAGTGTTAGCCTGAATTGAGTTTACTTCTCCTTCTAGTAAAAGAAAATTGATGTAGTAAACATAAACACAGCCACAAGATTATGAAATAAAAATGGAGATACACAGCCTCTCCCTTTGCTAGTTGAAAGAGCTCTTCAAAGTGTACCTTCTTACAGCTTGAAAGAATTTTCTTTTTCTAATTATCCAGTAATTTAAAAACTTAATACTGCTGGAGAGATGTCTTTGTGTCTGACACGGGTGTCTTGATGTTGCAAATTTGCTGATACCATTTTCAGACTGATAGGTGAAAATGAAGACTTACTGACCATTGAGTTTGTATTTATCCTACTTCTGCCCTGTCCTGTGTTGTGGTGTTGACAGTCACTGCTGAGCTAGTTTTCTGTAGTAAACCTGTGGGACACTGGGCGTCTTCCGTGTTAGTGGTTTCTCTTGCCATGTATATCCTTTGCATAGAAGGCCGTTCACACTATTATTTCTTAGGCAATGTAGGCATATTTTTCATTTTATAGATTTATCCGTTTTTATTGACTGCTGAGCAGACAATTTGGTCATGATACTGCTGACTCATCCATGCATTTTGTGTGTTCTGACTGGTTATCACAGGCAGGCAAACACTCTAAAATGTTTGGGGGGGCAGGGAACCCACATTTGTGAGGTGAGGGTATAGATTCAGCCTATCGGCGTATTAGCCTGTGGCTTATTTTGCTTTTTGATTGGTCACAGTGGTATTATGTCACTGCCACAATGTATTTTCCTCTTTGGTAAAAAATATTTTTCCACAGCATCTCTCAAGCTCCCCTAAACAGGGGCAAAGTAGGAAGTAGTCCTTCCTTGCTCGTTAATTTGGCTTCTGTGCTTTCATTATCTTGCTTTGCAGTTATTTTACCTAGGGGACCCTCCAGTTCTCACATATGTTTGTATTATATGTTTATGTCAAAGGTTCTCTGTGGCTGACCACAGGGACAAAGCTATAAAATCTATCTGTGTTGGGCACTGTGCTCATTTTCCACATGAAGAAATGCATCTGAGAAGCACAGCACCAAATCATACTGAATTCTCAGTTATCTCTCCTCTTCCTCCTCACCCATCCTCCCTGAATGCAAGAGCATATATCCTCAGCGTCATTTCTGGCATGTTCATTAACTACTTAGAGCAGGCAGCTGCAGTTGGTATATGTGGCCTGTGGCTATGGAAGGACTCTGTTGTTCCTTTAGCTGCTCTGTGTGCACTGTTCCCTGAAGTTTGCTTTGCTGTGGCTTCTTGAGGCACTAGAGCTGTGTCCAGAGTACTAAGCATCAGTCTGGGCGGCGTTGGGAGGGAAGGATTTGGTTCGATTTGGATGGGTAGCCTTTCTGTGAGGTGGTGGTGATATTTGAATTGCTATTCTCCTCTGTGAAGGTGAAAATGAGTTCCTGAGTTGGACAAAGCCAATGATTTCTGCATCCCCGTGCCATGGTGGGGAGAGAGGCAGCCATTCAGGTTTGCTTGTGCAAACATATTTTCTGTTCCCCTTCCTGACCTCTTTTACTCCTTTTCTCCTACTTTAAAGTTGAAGGTATTAAGAAGGCAGCCAGCAGATCAGGGGAAGTTATCTCCCTTCTACTCATTTGGGTATCATCCAGTTTTGACTGTCCCAGAAGGAAGCCAGTCAACTGGACCAAGGCCACCAGGGAGATTGGGGTGGTGATTTTCCCAGGAGGAGAGGCTTTGGGTTTGGGGCTTATTCAGCATGGGAAAGGGATGGCTCTGTGGAGACAACAGCAGGCCCCAGCACCTGTGGGAGGTGACTGAGAAGTACAGCCAGGCTTTTCACAAAGCTGGAGAATAAGAGGCAAGGGGCGTAAAAGGAAATTAACGGGAAAGACACTTTCAGCGTGAGGATACAGTTCTCCAGCTGAGGCTGTGTGAGAGCTGATGAGCACAGCATGTCAGTTTGGGCCATTTCCCACTGTATTGCTGTTGCTATCTCTCAGTATGCTGTGAGCCTCCCTTTCATGTAATGTCACTCCTTTTTAGTGTGTGACTTGCTACAAGTCACACGTACTTTTCTAAAGAAAAGATGCCTGGATGGTTGATGATTCCTGTGAGTATCATACATGCTCCCAGTCCTTGTGGCTTCCTGCCCAGTGCTTTAGAAGCAACTTTGCCGTAGGTGCTTCTACCTTCCGTTGTGCTTTTGCTTTTTCACAATAAAATTAAAGTGGCTGATCTCCAACTCCCATTTCTCCCCACCTCTGCTTTTATAAGATAGAAGCTGATTTTCACTTACCAGTAGCTCATTCCTTTCTGTAATAAGCTTCGTAACAATTCTGAGACTTGTGCAAGCTTTTTCTTAAGGAGTCAAATGAAGTTTATGAAGCCCAGCTGGTACAGAGAAATGTCACCTGTAATTTCTAGTAACTTCCCCTGACCGCCTTCTAGGGTATTTTATGTTTTTCCTGGTGGTGTTAATTGCACTAGCAGCTCAGGCTTGTTAATGTCGACTGACATAAATGGGGTTTTATGTTCTTTGGATTTCCAAATGTAATTTGTTGATGCTTTTGCTCTCCTTCATGCAGCATTCCTGCGCTTGATTTGCTTTTCCTCCTCTGGCTAATCTGCTTACAGATGAGACTTGTTTGTTGTGAGCTGCATCTCATTTCACGGCTTAGCTTTTCTCAGTAACAAGCGTTGTTTTTGTTCTTCCTGCATGCTTGCTTCTTGTGTGAGGTTGGTGAAGGAGGTCTTGGGTGGCAAAGCAGGCTGTGTGTGACCCAGCTACCAGAATGCATGCATATGGGTGGAGTGTACACTGTCTGAGGCAGTATTTTTGCACTGTGTCTGCGTGGGTTGGAAACTTGTAAGTACTGCCTTTAGCACAGAAGAAAGGTGGTTTCAAAGCTGTTGGATAATTAGGATGGAAATTCTGGATTATATTCTCACTGCTGTGGATATTTCATATGCTGAATATATTGATTCCAGCTCAGGGCAATATGATTTCATCTTAAATAGATTTTGAAAAATACAAATATATGAATTCTTACTCTCCTTTGCCTTCAATTTTGTATATTTTTTTTTAATGGCTTTAACAAGGATAACCAGATTTTATTATTATTATTTCAGGGCAAAACAAATTTTTATTTTTAATTAAAAATGCATGGAAATAAGGTTCTTGCATCTGAACAGCCATGGTTAAGCTTCTAAAGCATTGCACGGTAATTAGGCTTATTGCAGTGTGGTGTGGTGTAGGCTTATTTAAATTCCTCACATACAGATCTAATTTTGTATCTTGATGGCAGAGAGAGAGAATACATAAAAAGGTGTTACACTTTTCACGGCTCTGTTATTGGGAGGTGGTGAAATAAAAATCAAACCACCCTAAGAGCAAGGGTAATGTGCATTGAGTAATAGTCCTTTTAGCCTTAACTAGTTGTTTTATACAGGGCTTTTTTATACAGGGCTTTTTTTTCTCTTTTTTTTTTTTTAATGATATTGAAAGTGATGCGTAGTAATTAAAATGTGGTGATTTTTTTTTTCCTTCCAAGTAAGCATGTACATCCAATCAAAGAGCAGTTGGATGATCTTAGGTAAATTAATTTTCTGCATTCAGACATGCTATCTTCTCCCTGATTCATATGTTGCCATAGCAACAATTGACTTCACAAGGCCTGACTCAGCTCCCAGAGAAATATGAAATGCCCTGGTTTATATTTTTTCTAGTGTAAGTCATGGAGGTGACTTCAGTAGCAGTAGCTGATCTTTATACAAGGATTTTTCTTGGTTTTAATGTGATGAAGCTGTTTTGATTTTTTTTTTCCCTAAGTTTAATACATTCTCTTTCTTCTGTGTTTATATTTTTACAGTATTTGTATTCATGTAAGACAGTTTTAATTGAGTTACAGAATGAAAAATGCAAATGTGATTTTTAAAAGGTGATGTGAGAGGTCAATTGTGCTTTGAAATCTTTTTTAATTTTAAGATATGGATTAACTTCTGTCAGTCTCCAAAACAGACATCAAATAGCAAAAAACTGTATACCATTTACAAGTACCAGGTAAAATATAAATATACAAGTTAAATGTCCCCATTCACATCCCCAGAAAAGCAAATGGGTCATAGTCGTGGGACAAAGAGCATGGAAATGAACATGAACAGAAATACCCATGACCAAGGTGGTTAAAACTTACAGTAGTGGATTCCTAGATTAAAAACATGTTCAAGGTCATTTAGTGTTATACTAAAAGCAGAAATTATATTTCATATATGTATCTAGGTGTTCTTTCAGTAATTTAAATGTATTTGCTGTTGCTTTACGAAATAAGAATTGGACACTAACTATTGTCTGAAGGAGGTATCCAGTGTTTGCCTCGGTGTAAATTCTGACCTTTAAACATGAATGAAATATGATCTCAAGGAAAAATCTTTTGAAAGTCAAAAGTAAAATTCTGGTCCCACTAAAATCTAGTATTTTCATCTGGAATGCATATAATGAAGTGAGTTTTCTTGCTCTTTATAGATCTACAGGAAACTCTTATTCTACTAGATCAGGTTCCCTTTCAAAGCTCCAGCCTACCTGACCTTGAACACTTTAAGGGATGGGGCATCCACAACCTCTCCTTGCAACCTGCTCCAGGGTCTCACCACCCTCTTGACCAGAGGCTTAAAACACAGCAGCTATCAATCCATCCCAAAACCAAAGTGCTTTGCGCAGTGTGCTGCTTACAGACTCAGTTCTCAGCCTTTCCTTGTCCTGACCAGACTGGGAACAGCAAAAACCTATTGCAATTTTGTCTGTCCTAGGAATCGATCAGATCCCTGCTACTCAGACCTGGAATGCATCATCTTCATCTGCCAATAGCTATAACCGCCCATCCCAGTACTGTTCCTGGCTGCATCTTTCCACTAGAGGAAGCTTCAGCTTGAGACAATAATTTTTCTAACCTTTGGTTCTAAATGGTGTGATTAAACCATGGTTTCTGTGCGTTATGTAGGACAAATACAACATGTCAGAAGGCAGGGCCACTCTGTCTTTCAAAATAAGTTTTTAATTTTTGTGAGTTATGAACCTTGATCCATGTAGAAAGAGTTAGGATGTTTGGAGAGTCCAAAGTATCCTCTTTCTAGCTACTTGGAACTGCCAGTGGATTGCTGCCTCTTTTCCAAATGGTGCTTTTCAGCCCTACATTACCAACTTTGGGCCAGAGGCCTTCACAGTTGGCTTCTCAAGCCCCAGAACTGCCTTATAAGCTACATTGGATATTATTAATTTGAGTCTGTGTAATCCCCTTCTTTTATGTACCATTCACTGCAGAGGGCTTTGGTTGCGTGTGTCAGCATCAGGATGTTGTGAGTTCAAGGTTCCTGCCTTACATTGGCTAAATTCTTCTGCCTCTGCAGGTCAGGGTGGGACTGGCCTGGCTTTTTTTCAGGCAGGAGGAAGGTAGTTCTGTTATGCTTATGGTAGGTGCTACCCTACCATAAGCATCAGAACTTGTGTTATAGTAACATTTAAGAGTCCTGCACCAAGGGTCTGGAACTTCCCTCCTGAACAACTTCAGGATCCTGATGAAGTGATACAATGTTTTGAGAAAAAAAAAAATGACGTGACTACTCCAGAGGCACACAACTTGCCACACTCTGCCGGACCCTGTCCAATATCTACCAAACACTGCTCAATACTGTGCATCACCCTCAAGGACAAGAGGGAAAACATAGCAACAGATACCGTGGATGTTCTCTCTCCTGTGAGGTTGCCTGCTGCAATCAACTAGTACAGGGTTGTATTGATATGAATTGTTATGCCGTTTGATGTGGAAGTGTGCCTTGGTACTCCTTGATACAGCAAAGTCCCAATAAAATTGTAGTTGCTGTATCAGAAATCAGTATTGTTGCTGATGCTTATAGAAGACAAGTGGGGTGGTGGTGGAATAATCTGGTCATGACATGATCAAATATAAAAGCTCAAACTTAAAATCAAATGCACATATACCTGGACAGCAGGTATGTGGTCTGCTTGCATGCTTGCCAGTTTCTATTTACATTTGTTTGAGGTGAAGCAAATTATCTTTCCTCTGGTGGCTTTTACTTAAAGTCCTCTTGGACTGTGCGTATTCACATTGTTGTATAGCCTTTACTATTCCCGTTCGTTTGTAGGTATCTTTGGATATGTGACACATCAGGAACTGTCTCCTGTTCTTGACTGACTTAATACCTTGCTTTGCTTGGAAAAAGCACTTTTTCCTGGGCTTGTGAATGACTTTCAAGTGTTATGGGTCACTACCCACCCACCTTTATTTTAGCAACCCATAAATTGTCAGGACTATGAATGGATTTAATAAACACAGTTTATTGCTGGGTCTTGACTGAAACCAGGCAATGGTAATCAATGTTTGGGGAGGCAAAATGCAAGATGCTGTAACAAATGTCAAAGCTAGCTGCTCTGCATTTGCAGCAAAAGTGCTTGGAGTTGTTAGCAAACCCAGACTAGTTTACGTGATTCTTCATATGTCAAAGTTCACAGCAAACTGCATTATCTAGCAGGTATTTCAAGCTCCTCTACATCCATTCAAAGAAGAAAGGCTAAACCTGTAATTTATGTGTACTGTTTACAAGGCAATGACCTTGTATGGAGTTAAGTATGTATTTAAGAGTTCCTTTTACAGCTTTTCACCATTATTAACAGAAATAATTAAATCAAGTTCCTTAGTAGACATTTTCCATTAATTTATCATTATGAACTTATAATGGATGCTCTAATTAGCTGTTGTTTCTGGTGGGAATATTTAAATTAAAATTGGGACAAATATGTTCGACATGCTCAGTAGTGCTTCCTAGAGGCTTATTATGCGTACTTAACCTGCTCAGTAAACAAAAGTAAGCAAGGAAATTTCCTTGAAAGGTAGGCTGTGGCTTTCATAAGCTTCTCCTGAGATACTGATATTGAGGTAATATAAACCACTCCTGCTTCTTCTCTCCCACCCCCCGTTACAATATTTTTTTTTCAATCAAAACTCCCAAAAACCTTTTGGCTATGAAAAGCTATCACACTTGTTTTGTTCTAACTTGTGAAGAAAATGAGAACATGAGCATTGGAATTCCCGTGAAATGGAAATCTTTGAGGTGTGGGTGGTTTTGGTTTTGTTTTTTTTTTTTTTTTAAATTTTATCTGTGCCAGGAATAATTTTGAAGTCTTTCTTAAAAATTCTAATCTGGGTTTGTGTCTCCTACTTAATCTATAGCTGCACTGAAAACAAGTTTTTAAAAATGTTTTCGTTTGTCAATATCTTGTGGTACTGTCAGTATCTCATGCCTATTTGTGATGCTGCGGAAAAATTTCTTTACCTGCTCTGGAGGGTTTTGCCTCCAGGTAACCTTTACCTTTTCCATTTGCTACTTATTTCTCATCTGCTACAGCAAAACAGAACAGGACCCGTGTGGGCAAGAGCTTAATAGACCCATAGGAGGACAAAATAAACACTCTTGAAGATGGTATCAATTTGCAGAGGTATCCAGCCATGGGACAGATATGGCCTCTGAAATAAATCTGCTGGTCTGTATAGCAGTTTTTCTTCTCTAGTAGCACCTCAGGCTAATGACAATGTGGGTTTTGGAAGTAGGCAAGTTGTTCTGGTCTCTTAAACCTTTCTCCCTGTCACTTTCTTTCCTGTGGGCACTGTGTATGCTTTCTTCTCCTGCCCACAGTAGGTATGTACTTCCTTTGTGAACTCAGTGCACCCATCCCATGCAGCAGCAGGACATGTCCCTTTCTGTGATATCCAGTTACAGGACGGATGTGTGCAGTGGTGAGAAAAGTGTCTCTCATGCAGTAGTGGTATCTGCAGGCTGTATGTGCAAGTCCAGTCTGTAAATGAAAAAGGATGACAAAATAAGCTGTGTGTTGTGTGGTTTTTTTTGTTTGTTTTGTTTTTCTGATCGACTCTATAAGAGACTGTGCGCAGCTTTGATGGAGGAATAATTTGCCATGCTGTGGGAATATACTGTTGAAGTAACATTTTGGTAGTGTATACAGGTACCAATGCAGTTACTTTGAGAATTTATGGAATAGTCAATAAAGAGTAAAGAAATGCTCATGGAGCTGAAGGATCAGTACCATGAGTAGCCATTCTGATTGAGAATACAGGTGAAGCCATTGCATATGTTACCTATAATATAAATTAGTCAGCCCCATAGTGCATACGCTCTTTGATGTGCGGAAATCAGACTCCACAACTAGGATTGCTGTAAAGTAGGTATGTTTATTTGGCGCCGGGTGCAAGGGGGATCATTCCTCCTAACTTGCACACCGAGGTGTCCTGTGAACAGGTATTTATTACACTAAATCATGCATATTCAATAGAGTTGGCTACATATTCATTATATGGGGTTAGATTATTGTAATCAGTTCCGGGAGCTCATTATCATAGGCCTCCTCCCATTGTCGCTTGCGCACTGCCGTCTGGTGGTTGTGGGCTGGGGTCTTCAGGAGGAAGGCTCCCAGTCTTCCTCGCAATGTACTTTTCACCTGTGGTTCAAAATGCTGACGTGTCCTCTGGCTTCTAATCACAGAACTGGTATGGTCCGGCCTATCTCTAGTAGCCCCTCTTGTTAACAATGAGTTCTTACCTACAGGCCCTGCAAGATGAGCTAAGGCTCACGAGACAATCACTAATTATTCTGCTTTTTGGTGTCTCAACATCCCCTCTCCTGTTCTTATCTTAGGAGGCCCAAGGTAAAAAAGGATTTGGCATTTGCAAGGAAGCAGGTTGAGCAACCCTTGTCTTCCAAACAGAGCTGTCTCCTTACGACACTCTTGGATACAAATGTACAGAAAATACGTGATTGGATAGAAGGTTGATGGTGGTGTGTTGGGTTTTTTTTTTTTGCTGTGTGTTTTGTTTTGTTTTTTTTTTTTTTTTCCCAAGAGTATTCTGAATAATTTTATTTCCTGGGATGGTTCCTGTGACAACTTTTCACCCTTGTAAATCTATGTTAGCTTTATTTTTTGCCTAATATATGCATGCCTCAGAAATACTGTTCTGAGATGCTTCTGCTAACCTGTCAAAATTTGATTGCTGTTTGTAATTAAGTGTGATTAACAGTCTACAATTTACACACTGTTTTCTTAACAAAAAAACCCAACTCATATCTGCAAACAAAAATAACAAGGGTCTGTTTTGGGGTAGGGAAATGCAAAAGAAAGGAAAACAAGGGGAAAAGTACTTGCAGTACCTTGTTTGCACAGGGGTTAGTGTTTATTTTTTTTGATGCAAGGTTTGAGGTGGTGTCACTGTGTTGACGATTTATTTTCTTCAGCCAGCAATGCCCAGAGGGCCAGTTGTCATGTGGAGAGGTGCAAAAGGGCACGTAGCAGAACTGGGATGGACCAAGCCTCCCAGGATGTTATAATAGTCCCATTTGTTTAGCAGTTATGTATCTGGTCATGGTTCATTAATTTTGATGGTACCTAGCCTGCTAGTTTCTTCTGTCAGCTTCCTCAGAAAAAGAAATGGTTCATTCGGAGTATTGTATTATGAGCTGACTGTATGTTCACAGCTAATTGAAACAATTCTGTGCTGCCTTATTTTTAACGTATTAAAGCATGACTTTCCCATCACAATTTTGTTTGTCCCCATTTAAAAAAAATAAATCTAGTCATAGTTTATGGAAGATTTTGGTTTTTGTTAATTTTTTTTTTTTCTGCTGGCATATTTGAGGGCAAAAAAAGATGAAGTTTGCATGGAGTAAATGCTGTTCTCAGTAGGACTCATGAAAAGGAATCATTTAAAAAAACCTAAACTGGTGTTCAATTTCAGTTTAATTACCAGCCACAGGCATTAGACAGGAAAAAGGACTGTTGAAGTCATCTTCGCTTCTGGCAATGGCAGACTTTCTGCTTATTGGACATTTTCTATGCCTTTGTCCAGTTTAATTATAAACCTAATTAGCAGTACAAGGTAAGTAAATTTTTCTAACAATGTATGTTTCTCAGTGGGATCTTAAATACATTTGGAAAGTCAATTTCCATGCAAAAAAAAAATCTATCTCCAATAGTTACTATTTGCAATACCTCATAAATAGCATTCACATGTAGACCTGCACTCAGGAGAGGTATATTTTATGTTCTATGGCAGTAGGTAAAAAGGGGACTACAGCAGGACAGAATATGAGGGAAATAGTGTCCAACTGGGGTATTTTTTCCTTCTTACACAAATATACATTGAGTGAATTGGCTTCTTCCTGGGAGCCAGGCTGCACCCATCAGAGGTTCTGGTCTGGGAACCTCAGCTCTGGCACTCCGGTGTGTGTTGTGGCAGCTTGGTTGCAGCTAAAGTGACTCACTGCTACAGTCTGCATGACTCCAGAAGCTGGAGAACTGCGGAATAAATAAAGATCAATGGTGAAACTGATATCAGGATGCCTGACAACAGTATCTGTTCTTTTTCTTGAATATAAAATAAAATACGTATGAAATAGTCTTGGCCTCTGTCTCGGAATGACTTTGCTTTCATTCAGCTAGGTCTCTTGTTTGTCATAAACCCATGAAAATACATTATCTACACTTCTATTATAAGTGTGCAACAGTTCAGTACTGCTAAATAAAAAAAAAGGAGGTTTTCTTGTAGGCAGTGTGAGGATTTTTCCAGTTACGGATTCCAATAATAATAATAAGGTCGAACTGACCATGACCAAGAGATCATGTTAAAATTAACTAGAAGAACAAAAAAAGATGCCTAGGTTAAGTATAGGCTTAACAATGGTAACTAGCTAGCATTTCTTACAATATGTGCTTCAATTTTACTTGCTATTTAGTATTTACACCAGTTGTGTGAATGCTGCATTATGTTACTGAACTATTCAGAACTATGTCTAGTCTTCCTGATGCTTCATTTTCCAACAACAACAAAAAAATCTAGCTATGTTTATTGTTTTGGCATTATTTTCTCATTTCATTTAACTAATACATTGGGGGAGGGGGAAAGAGTCTTGATGATAAAGGTCTCTTCAACAAAGGAAAGTCAAAACATTCCTTCAACACCATACGGTGGACACTTTCTAACTTTGCATTGAAGGAACTAATTTTGCATGAGGGATAGCTCACCTTGTGGCAAACCTGGGAAGGGCTATGAAAATATCTGTGCTTAGGCTACAGCCTAAGTCTGTTTCTTATGGAAGTTCCCACAAATTTTCCACGCCCAAGATCTACTTTTTTTTTTTCTTTCATCCTTTGTCCAGCTGATGGGGTTGGTTATAATCTTTTTAAATGAGTTGAGATATTTCTTTGTCAACTCCTTCCTCTTAGAAAGGCCACACGCAGCAACTGAGCAAAAACTTCTTTGCTCCTCGATGTCTCTGTTAAAATTCCTTAGACTTCCTTATTGCAAGTGTTAAAAGGGCTTTCTAAGCAAGTTCCTGAATACACTCATGAGTGGATAGAAACAGTAATAAAGGAAGATTTGGCTTAGAACATGGGCTGAATCAACACAGCTCTGTGCATTAGCACCTTCCTTTGGGGGAAGCAGTGCAATCCCTCTGGTGCAATACCTCAGTTTACCATACTTTTTTTTGTTTCTACGCCACTGTTTTGCAATGCTGTGTTCCCCAAAGGAAGGGCAGTGCAAGGTCCTTCTAAGAAAGGTGCTCAAAAAGAAAAAAAGGATTTGGGGAAAATTTTTACATCACTTGAATCTTTTCTCCATGCTGTCATAATCAGTGTAAATACCAGGGAAGAATCTCTTTCATGGAGAGCTTCTAGGATGGGCCATTTTAAAGGAATGAGGTTTCCAGAATGTCAGTGTTTCTCTGAATAAAGCTGTATTTTTGTTTGTGATGATAATTTCAAAGATTAAAATCTAATTAGTGACTAAATAGGTAAGAGTAAAACAGAAATCTCACTGACATGAGAGGTTTCTGACTCCTGAAAGGGTGTTATGCCATTTGAGAGTTTTTTGCGGAGGAGCAATAATAATTATCTAATTAATAGGCATCATAGTCTGCTTTCCATAACTGCATTTTAACTCACGTTACAGTTATCGGCGGTATGGTTGCATGCTTCGAAAACGTGAGGGTAAGCTTGTAAGTAGGGCAAGACACAATTAAAACTGAAGATTGAGACCTGTAACATTAATTAGAAAATCATTAACTACCATTTATGATAATATGCCTTCATGTCTCTCCTTCCTCCTCCTGTCCCTCCTCCACTTAAAAAAATAAAAAAATAATAAATCCAATTTATCACTTCATGAAGGAAAGTGCAACTATGTTATGCTTCTATCAGTCTCATACTGACGGGGGGATTGAAACCTCTGTTTCATTTTACCCTTAAGAAGTAAAACATGTTCTTGCCGATGAGGTGAGTGAGAAAGCAAGAGGATGGGGACTAGATAAGAAGAGACGTTTGAGGAGATGGTTTAGATAAAGAAGCAAATTCTGTGAGACTCTGTCAATATGAAGATTAGATTTGGATTAGATTGTTTTCTTAGTAAGCAAGATTTAAACATGGTTAATTTGAGAAAGCCTGAAAAAGACATGCAGATGTGGCCTCGGAGTTTTATCCTGGGATTGGCTAGAATAGGGTTAATGTTTGCAAGCAACTAGGAAGCGTCAACAACGCCTGGTCACCTTGACTTCTGGTTGTAAGAATCATACAACTGGTTACCTTAAATTCAGTGAAAATACACTCTGCAGAAGATACATGAAAATTTGGGTGTTTGCAGAACTTGTGATTATTTTTTTTTTTTTTAATTGGGAAATACAAAAGGAGAGATTTATTACGAGAAACTACAAAGCAAAGTAATTTCTGATCTATCCACAGCTGGCATGCACGCTACCTATTATTTCTGATAATATGTTCTTTCATTTCATGGACAATGTGAACGTTTAGTAACAAAGAAAGCTTTCAGGATTTCAAGACACTTCATTAACAGCAGTGAAGGTAGAACTGAGTAAAAAATCACCTCATTTGTTGTTTTTCATTTGGTTGGCAAAACCAACCAAACAAACCACTATTCCTGCTTAGAATAGCAACAAGCTTTCCTCATTCTCTGAATTGTTGATAATTAAGAAAATAAATGTTCTGAGGTCAATTGTGATTTTGTGTGTGTTGCTCTGATTGGGGTTTTAGAATGTTTTGACTTCTAAAGAGGTTTTCAAATAAAGGTGTTTTTTCAAATGAGAAGTCTCAAATCTCATTTTGTGGGGAAGCTACCTGCTTAGAATTGTGTAGTATGTGGTGGGGTTATTTTGTTTATTTAATTTTTTTTTGTGAGAAACATGGTGAGATTTTATTTTTTTTCCATCTGTAGGTGAATCTTTATCGAATACAGGATATTCTCCTCCTGACAATGACCAGTTGCCACCATCAGAAATAGACTTAATGACTATAGACCTTGTTTGAGGCAGTTGGATGGCACTTCAGCACTCCATAAAGGATTTTGACCCCCTCCAAGTGGCCTGCGTTAGAGCTTGCAGGGAACATAATGATGATGACATGTGGCTGAAGAGAACATAAAGATGATGACTTTCTCTTATTGTCTCATGGATGTCTTTGCTGCCCCAGACTAAGCTGGTTTTGGCACCTTGGTATTGTGCCTGACATAGTCAGAGCTCTTCTGTAATGCAGTATGGGTAATTGACTTTACTCTGGTCTTTGAGAATGACGAATTAATCTGCTCAGAGGCATGCCCTCTGTCTTGCTGAGCAGTGACCAGAGATTCAGTGTTGGTAATGTGCCAGCAGAAGATCTCTGACCATAGTAAAAATCTACTTGGGTTGACTAAACTGGCTTTATGGTTGTCGCAAGCAGAGTACTTCAGTCATGTGAAGCTGCTTAGATGCTACAGGAAAGGTCAGATGAGCACCTGATCTGGTCTGTGTATGTCAGGCATACTATGTCAATAAGCCTCAGTAGACTTTACCATCTTCACACTGCATTACCACTGAACCTGCACTGCTATTTGCAGCACAGTGCTATAGATTTTGACCTGGTGTCCTGTTTTGGGTGAGAACCGAGCTGGTTCTTTTCAGTGATTTTACTTTTCAGCTCAGTTCTTCTAACTAGCTGCACTGTCTGAAGTCAGCAGCCTGTTTTCACGGGCAGTGTCTGCTGCTGGCAGTGATAACACCCCATGTGTAGAGTTACTACTAAGGATTGGTGTGCAGACCAAGGGCACTGCTGGATCTTGTGTGCTACATTTGGGGGTGCAGGAAAGTGAAAGGCCGCGCCTGCAGGGAGGAGCAGACAGGGCAGGTGACCCCAAACTGACCAACAAGGGATTCCAGCCCATAGACGTCATGTCCAGTATAAAGCAGAGGGATCTGGAGGGTCTATAGCTCGCTAGCTGCTCTTTCTCTGGGGGCTCCTGGGCTCCCCTCCCCTCTTTGATTGCTTTGTTAGGCTTGGCTCTGGTCCTCTTTCAGCTCCTTCCTTAGAGCATCCAAGGAGGACTCTGTTCTGCCTTAGGTCTCAACTGGTGTGTTCCTGAATCTGGTACCAGAATCCAGCTCCTGAACACAGTTCCTGTCTGCTGCAGGGCCCGGTCTGGGACTCCCCCAGTGCCTGCTCCACAGCATTGGTGATGGTGATGTAATTAC
>JAAGNO010030140.1:0-33179 GCA_033439905.1 Ceryle rudis | reverse complement strand
TTGTCTTGTCTTAATAGAACCACCAAATAGGCCTTAATGTTGCATATATTAGCAGATGTTCTTTATTAGCTAAATGTTATATCCTGGAAAATCCTAAAACTGCATGGAGCATTTGAGATGAAGAAAACATTAACACAGTTCTTATACATTGTGCTTGGCTCAACAGCATGAGAGTGGTCTGGCACCTACTTCAGTTGAAGGTAGTGGGGTCAAGAGAATGGGCAAATTAAGGGCAGGAATTGATTCAGGAAAATAAATGTATCTTAAATTGTGGGGTAAAGAAAAAAAAATTATTTACTAGTTCTTTTGCTCAGAGTCCTTGAAAAAAATATGTGCATGAAGGTAGATGCATGAAATGTGTGTGTGTGCTGTATCTGTCTTTGCTTCTAGTTCTTTGGCAAATTTTAGTGGTGGCTTTGTTTTATTTAGTATACAATTTTCTATAAATTTGTGTGGTGGTGAAGGTACGCGATGTGATACTGAAGCTCTTTGATTTATAATATCATGGTTTTTATCATTGCTTTTTAGGCAAAGAAAGCTAAATTTTTGCTATACAATACAGGGTTGGTAACAAAGCCTTACGCTGTATTACAAATATACAAATGCACTGCAGAGATATTCAGATTGTTTTTTGTTAATAATTGAAACCTGTCAACATGACCTTAGTTTGACAAGAGTTAAATCCTTACATGAATAATTTGAGCACCCTGGGCTGTAAACACAGCAATCTTTTATCTTTTGGCAGTCACGGTAGAAACCAGTTGGGCTTTTGTAGCTTTTGGTTTAACATAGACTGCATTTTGGACAGCATATGGTGTATATACTGTGAGACACTCTGATCACGTTAATATCTTCCTGACCTCTTGATTATGTCCTCTTATTTGTTCAAGTTCAATTATCACATTATCAACATCAAACAAGTGGCAAATACATACAGATACCCCGCTGTGCATCTTATCCAAATATGTTAATTAATAATTATCATTAAGAAAGATAGTATTTCTAAAAAAAAATCTGTAGAGAAAAAAAGCACCCTTTTAAAGGTGTCTAGATGAAAATAAACTACAGTTCTGATCAAGATAAATGCAAGGGCAAATAAGGGTATGGAAGGTGGCCAAGTGAAAATAAGTTTTTGGGTATATACCATAATTCAAATAAAGCATGGTTCTTTAGTTGGAGAAGTTGCTTTGATTTTATTCTTACAGGGAAGTGCAGAAAATAGTGTTCTAGCCATCATGTGTTTCTTAATCAGTATTCCAGGAACAAGCAGGAAATCTTTAATATGATTATGAAAAAGATGACAATTCTGCTCCTTTTAGGACATTGGCAGGTGATTTATATATACAGCAGATATGACAATGACATATAAATTTACAGCATGGAATAGTTACATCTGAGTTTTATCCAAGGCTTAACAATAACATCGAAGCCCCAATTTTTAATGATGACAACCTGGACAAGTATAAGACACAAAGTATTTCTAATCTGATGCTCAATCAAACACCACTGCATGAAGAAGAAGGAGAAGAGAAGGGAAAAGAGAGGCCTCAGCTATACTCGGTGCATCTCTCATTTCTCTTTCTTCCCAGTAGCTACTGCTGTAAATCGTGATATAGACTTGTCCTGGTTTGAGTGAAAACAGAACTAATTCTGTTCAGTGATTTTACTTTTCAGTTCAGTACTTCTAACTAATAGTACTTTCTGAAGTTAGGAAAATGTTTTCACAGACAGTGTCTGCTGCTAGCAGTGATAATTTCTCATGTCATAGTAAAAGTCTGAAGAAGGTCTGTTCATGAAAGCCAGTCTGTGCTTTTATACACAGACCATCTAATTTAAATGCTAGCAAGGAGTCAGTCTTCCTTTGTATTGTTTTCAGGCAGAATAAACATGCATCATTTTTGAAGAATCATAGAGTAATTAATTGTTTTGTCTCTTTCATGATTCATTTTTTGAATAATATGAACTTGGATGGGAATGTAATCATTAACCTGTGCATAAAACCAACTGTGCAAGTAGTAAAAAGCACCTGAGAAGTGAGAATAGAATAAGCTTGTTTTCCTTACAATGGTGATTTCATTATCACCAGTATTACACACCTACAACTTTTGATGCTGATGTGCAGTGTTGACTCAGGTGCACTGATGGTGATGAAAAGGTTTAGTCAGAGCATTAACTTGTTACCCTAGACTGCTCCTACAGATCTGGCTTCCAAATTCAGGGGGTGGGTAAATGAAAAATTAAACATAGTCCTTATTTTGTTACTGATAATATGGTTCAAAAGCACTGTGAAACTGAAAGTGTTGGTGCAGGATTCAGAGCCTGAAATTAACTGACGAAAATGACTAATTTTTACCCAAATTCAGTGTCACAAAGTCCATGCCAAGTTCTAAAGAAGGAAGTGTCATTCTTTGCCATGTCAAAACTGTTAGAAAATAAGTGGGAGAAGGACAGATTTTTAATCTATATAGAAGTGAAATGGGAAAAAATAGAAATAGCCACAATAGTGATGCTCCTCTTAGTGTTGCTTCAGGGTGTCTTTTATTTTAAATCCTTTTTTTGGAACAGTATCTCATTGTGGGCCGATACTCAGTTGACAGCCCACTCTAAATACCACATTCTTTTTTTGGGTGGTGCAGCTGACTAAGTGGTTATTCCTCACTTTGTTATTTTTATTCAATTTTCTCCCATCCTGTTCTGTGGCATGACTTTTTTATTAAATCTTTTGTATTGATTTCAGGCTATTTCTCTATCAAAATCACTTAGAATTCTGAACCAGTGTTCCAAGTGCTTGTAAAGATCTTGGTGACCTGCACAGAGTGTCTTTTTTTTTCTCTTTTTTTTTTTTTTCTTTCTATTTTTTTTTGCCATCGAGGTAATTAATGGAAGTTCTGAAGAGGAGCAAATCTAGGACATGTTGCTAGGCTGAAATAATCCCTTAATTTGACAAAATTGTTGATATTCAGACTTGCACTGTTGTCTGTGCAGACAACTTTAATGTCATCGCTCGGCTCCGTTCTGTGGGGTCCAGATTACTTCTAAGGAGTTTGCAACAGACGATGTAAATCAGTAATTTTATATATGTAAAGTTTACAAGATGCTTCTACAAAATAGTTATTGATCCATAAGTGAGGAAAAGTTGAAAAATCATTACCTATATTGATTTTACCTAGTTTGTTTATGTAATGTGATTTCTGCTGTCTTTATAAAATGCATTCAAGTCAAGAAATAGTGCAGCTGCTTCTTTCTTCATTTTCTGTAGCCCTGTCAGAGAATGAATTTGAGTTGGATTGATACTGATTGTTCTTGACAAATCCATGTCATTCTACAGTGCTGTATGATGTTTCAGAGGGCTAACATACTGCTTCCTTAACAATTTGAGTACCTTTGTATCATCAATCTTCTAATCTCTAATTCCCAAGGTTCCCTCCAAAATTACATACTACATTTACTCTTTATAGGCATAATGATTTTAACTGGCAAGTAAATATAGCTGGGACTATTTTATTTGAATATATTTTTACGAGGAGATAACATAAATGTGAAAAAGTAAACCAAAGAAGGAAATATTAAAAAAATCAAAAGAGAAAAAAAAAAAAAAATAGTTTTCAGTTCCGTTACCTGACTTCTGATGTAGTATAACCAGGCTCAAAACATCCCTGACATAATTCAAATGTTAAATAGTTACTGTTGCTTTTTTTGTTTCCCTTTCCTTGACAAGAAGAGTAAAATATAAATATTCCTCCCTACCTCCTTTCCTATTTTGAATGTTTATGTTGAAAGAATGAACAACAACAAAAAGAGAAAACTAAATATTACAGTGTCCTGAGGAAATCCATAGTGTTTCACATTAAGTTCTGTCCAGTACAGTGTAGAGAATATTGACCTCAAAATTCCCAGCTGGGGGAGTATGTATTTCCACAACTTGTAGATGCTCTGTTGTATTTCTGTACTGTACTTCCACCTACTGTAGATGCTGTCTTCCAAACTCTGGAGTAAAATCCATTATTTCACAGATCAAAAATTACTGTAATGACCTTTCTCCCATATTTACAAATCGATGTTAACAAACCTGTGCTCGGTTTGCACCAGCGGAGGATTAGGACCAAGCCAGAGATCAAACCACAAGTGTTGTGATCTATCCAAATATTATGTCATGGAAAAAAAATAAATTGAGAAAGCTAAAAGCATTTGAAAATTTTTGTAATAAGCAGTTGAAATATTTTTATGAACATAATGTTTTTCATTTTAGTTACGTAAGAGGCTATTACAGTCTGGAATAAAATGCTATTTTGGAAATTCCCGAAAAGATTAGTTGTTAATGAAAGTAGTAAATGTTTTTCTCTCCCATCTTCCCGGCTATTGCCTTGAGGTCTGAGTGTGTTTCTGAGTATTCACAAGCCTGTATATGTTGAAGTTATATTTGATTATTTTGTTTTTAATACGGTATTGAAATGTTTTTACTGTGCCTAGCTGAATAGGTTTTATAGAGAAAGAACTTACTACTTCTCTTTTTTTATGTAAGGTGGGAAACAAGTACCTCCCACTCAGCAGCATTTCTACTTCTCTTATGGCAGCCTGCAGCTGCTTTTTATGCACAGCATGCTTCTGGTGTTCTTTACTTCTCGGTTTCTGTCTTCTGCTAACATCAGGGAGCCTCTGGAGACGTGTCATCTCTATCACTGGAAGTCGATATTCATTTGCTTTCTTCAAGGTCCACAGCTCTGCCCCATACAACACCAGGGAGGGTCTCATTGTTGAAGCAGCTAAACAGCAGTATAATGCCCCAGTCAGTCACTGTTCCCAGAGTATGTAAGCCCTAAAGACAATAAATGGTAATTTACCCAACTGATTATCCCCTGCTTTAAAACCCAATCAGCTGTTTACAATGAGCTCCTTTCAGTCATGTGCTATGAATCTAATAAAATCATACTGGAAAGCCAGCATCACACTATGAGGGCTTTTCTCTCCATATATGTCCCTTTATAGCTCACTCAGAAATAAGAACAGTTTAAGAAAGAGCTTAGAAATGGCACATCCTGCCAACTTTTTTTTTCTTTTTATTTATTTTTTTAATCTATAAAGGTGAATAATAGGCAATAAAGTACTAGGTGCATTTTTCCTCCTAAACTTTTACTCAGTTTATTCAATGTGATTTATGTTAGGTGACTGTTGGTCATTTCCAGCTCTGCTTGCAAGAAGATTCAATGTTGTTTATACAGTTTCTTTGAATTTGGTCCTTCCCTGGAACCCTTTCACAGGAGGATTTCACTTCAGAGACAACTTGGAAGAAAAGCAGCCTTATGAAAAAGAGAATACACTTAACTAAGGTTTACATGTTATGGTTTGGTGTTTTGTGGTGTTTTATTTGTGGGGTTTTTTTGTGGTTTTTTTTTTTTTTTTTTTTTTTCTCCTACAAAGCAACTTCTGAAGACCCTAGGGAGCAGTGTTCAGGAGGAATAAGTATAAGAAATGTTTCAGAAGTTAATGAATGGAAGACCATGAGGGCTCAACTGCATGAATTAATTCACCCTGTCAGCACCTTCGATTAGGAGTTGTTGATTGGAATTTTCTGAGTTCTTGAGGGATATGGTTCATGGGCTACCGGCTGAAATTTGCATTTGAGTGTAAAAACCCTAAGTCTCAGTGGTTTGTCTCATCTTACTGAGTTTGGTAGGACAGCTGATAAAAAAACATCAGTGGCTTTCAGAAGCCCTAAGATAGATCTGCTGGTTATTGATAAATACAGCACAGCTGCTTCCCAGGGACTGTAGCCAAAAGGGCTATTTCTGCTGAATAAATAGTGCTGGAAAGTGTAAGAAGTTACGATTTTTATGTGGAAACTGTATTGTGAGTACTGACAGAAGGGTCAGATGAATTGCCCATACCTCTCATTAGTCTATTGTATATTCAAAGTGCTTGTGTAGTTGGTTTTAAACTATGCTACCTAAGATGCGTATGTTAAGAAAGAAAAACTGTATGCAACAGATGTCTGGTTTCCATCCCTTTGTTATTGTACACCATTTATTTTAAGGTAGTTTATTTGTTTAGTGTCTCGTTGAATTTGACAGAAGGGTGTTAAAGACAGGAGTTTTTCATAATGATTAGGAGGTGTAGAGGTTTGTCTTGGAACAACCCTTCAGAAGGCGAGTTTCCTTTTGAACATGCAAATACTTTCATGAAGTGGATGACTTCCCTCTAGACTTCACCCCTGAAAAATTGGTCCCTGAGCTGGGTTGTATGATTCTGTCTTGGTTTTGTTTTGGTTTTGAATTTATTTTTTTTTTTAAATTTTGTATTGTTGATTTGGTTGGGGTTTGGTTTGGGGTTTTTTCCAAGTGGTTTTTACATCCATGTATGTACATTATATTTAATGCCTACCTTCTGTGTATATAAAGATACATATATGTATATGTAGATGTCAGATGGTATTTGAAGGTTACTTTCCAAAAGACATGCATAAATATGGTTTGTGTACCTTTTATATGAAAACTATCTATTTGTTTTTGTCATAAATTCCTGAGGACAAACTAGAGTAGAACATATACTGGGTTTGGTTGATTTTTCTTTTTTTTCAATAGAAATAGTGATGTAATATTCTGGGCTAAATCAATTTCAGAAGACATTCTCTTTTTCTTTCCTCTTCTATTTTCCTGTCCCACCTCCCCAAGAGGACACCAAGGAAAAATATTTTTATGTATGGAGTTTATTAGCATTTCATACCACTGAGGTCACATCAAGACCTCACTGGAAATGTAGAGGACATTAATTTTACAATTTTATAGCAGGAAATCCAACATTCAACATAGAGGCGTGTTTCATAAAACTCATTGAAGTGCCCTCATCATAATTTTCCAAGTTCTCCTCTGTTGAAACCTAAGCTCATTGTGCCTCATGGCAGGACCTTATGTGTGTAAAGTATTTATATTATCCTGTGTTGAGGTTATAATCCTATTCTTAAGAGAGTATTTGAGTCCTAGGCTGGGACTGAATATTGGTTGCTGAAGTAATTAGTAAAGGAGTATTTTGAAATCAGTGCTGGAGTAAGTGAATTTTAAGCTTTCTCTTCCAAACAGTGAAAAACCTGTTTAGCCTTGTGCTAGAATTGGATTGATTTGTTATTCTGAGTTCTGCATCTATGTGCAAGTGGTTCTTGCAAATGAAGACAAGATTTAAATATGTAAGACTATTCCCTTTGGTTTCTGTTTAAGCAGAAAAAAAATACAGTTGGTTGTTGACCTGTAGTGATGCAAGACCCTACATGAGGGAATCTGAGAGTGGATCTGAAGGCCACTGGCAATACTTGAAACTCTTAATTTCAAATGGCCATTTTCTTCATCAGCTTTAGAGAAACCTTTCTTCTTATGGATTCTGCCTTCAAAGGTTAAACCTGCAGACCTATGTTCTAACCCAAATGGAAGTTGGTTGTAATTCTGTAACTGCCTAGCAGGAAGAATGATTATTACCCATGACTGGCAGTGCTAAAAAAGCAGATGGAATTTATACTAATTGTACTTTTTTTTGTTCATTGTTGAATGTCCAGCTAGTGAGATATTTCATCCTAGGGTTCTTCCTAGGTGTTTTGTTGAGCTGTGGCATTGCACGTTTAATGGGTTTATGAGCATTATATATAATGTCACATTAGCGTCTTCTGAAATTGGTATGTATTTGAGGATTTTTGATTATTTTCACAGTGTCATAAACCAATGATCTTCATGATACAAAGCACTATTTTCAGTAAACTGCCAAAAAAATTGTTACTCATTAAATTGATTCCTACGAGCAGCAGTAACCTGAACAGAGCCAATTGAAGCGTTTTGGGCCATTCCTTGATCTAGGCTTGTCAGCATGTTCTGGAAGGCAATGAAGCAATAAAAGCTTATAAATACGTGTTTAGGGAGAAGGCCACATAGACTTAAATTTTGGTTTTACCTGATTGCATGGATGGTTATTCCAGAATAATTAATACCAATAACATTAGAGGTGGGAATTATGATATCAACAGGCACTTGACAGCATCTTGCCACATGCCTAAAGGCCTCTGTATGTCAAATGAGTAAACTACAGAAAATCTTCTACAGCTCTGACTCTGCTGATGTAGGTGCTATTTTTCCAGAGACTGGTCAGAGGTGCAAATATAACCTTTTGAATTTTCCTTTATTTCTTCCTCTCCTTTTTCTTTTTAGTTAAATTCTTAGTCCTTTTCTTAGTTAGTTTTAAGACGATAAAGTAGTATACCTGCCAGGTGTTTAAGTACCACAGACTTAATAAAAGAGTGTAAGAAGGAGAAGTTCTTTGGAATTAGCTATTCTGCGAGATACGCTTTATTTGTTGGGAAATCTGGTTGAAAGTTACTCAGTGAAATTGGTTACACTTCAGCTTAGTATGAAGAATCATGATAGATATAGAATGGGGAGAAGACGAGAAAGATGTGGATGAACAAAGAGTGGAAGTCTAAGCTAGGAGTGTAACAGATGAGGTTCTGTTTTCCAGAAAAGGGATATTTTGATATTTAA
Source organism: Ceryle rudis (assembly GCA_033439905.1). Taxonomy (NCBI): domain Eukaryota; kingdom Metazoa; phylum Chordata; class Aves; order Coraciiformes; family Cerylidae; genus Ceryle; species Ceryle rudis. Next base: position 24,666 of record JAAGNO010030140.1, on the reverse strand, counting down.
TGTTGGTCAAAACAGATTGGACGGATAAAACTCCCTAGTCACTAATTGCAATTGAAATGGCAAAAGGTTACCAGTTTCTCAAATCTTTCTTCTTTAGTAAAGAGCATAGCTGTATTTGCTTTCTAGTTTATTTTCACTTTCTATTAGTACATAAGATGGAAATGGGACGTGACTTTCTTAATGGTACCACTAAGGAGGCAAGGGTGGCTCACCCACCTTGGGCCAATAGTCATCAACTGGTCAGCTTCAGAAATCTGATCAGTTTCTAGGCTGAATGGGTGTTACTGGGAGCAGGTGGAACAAGGGAAAGTTTCTGAGGGTTCTCAGGCTTTGCTGGTGCAATACAGGTGTATGTATAAATACATACATCGGAAAAGCCCAGGCAACAGTTTAAGGATGTGCATCATCCACGAAGCTAGTAGAGATTATAGGCATCCATAACTATGTTAGTCAGAAGTAATATATTTAAAAGAAAAAGAGAACGTTTTAGAAGGGGAAATCTGAAAAGGACATCATCCTTGTGGTAGGCTTTTTCTGTACTCTGAAAACTAGCTCTCCTGGAGAGAATAACTCAGTGCTGTGAAGTGCAGCTGCCAGTAGTAGGGCTGCCCTTTGAAGACAGTTGTCCCAGAGGTAGGCCCAAACAAGAGGGAGGGAGGGAGTGAGCAGCTTGTTGGGAAGAGGACCACCTGGCATACTGCAGTATGTCACTACGCTGTGCTTCAGCCTGTGACAGCTGCCAGAACTGCAGATAGAAGGATAACTTACATGCTTTCGTTACCCCCCAGGACTCTGGCATTTACCAGGTGGCATTTTTGTCTCTGCAGGTAGCCATTCATAGGGCTGAGCTCCTTCCTTATGAAGGGAGAGAAAGTTCAAGTCTCAAACTCCAGTCTAATACCCATTACCTGCAAATTATGTTTTTAAATGTAGCTTTCTGTAACACCAAATTTCTTTTTTTTTTTTTTAATTAGGATATTCTTTTCTAATTATGTTTTTAGAAGTAGAGAACAGTATTTATTGAGTAGTGTGCACAACAACCAGTCAGTACGGTGAAGGGGCACATTCCAAACCCCACTAGCATCAATTACAAAAACCCCATAGTCTTCAGTAGCCCTTGGACTGGGTGTTAATGGTAGATTAGGCAAAGCTAGAAGGAAGGCTAGCATCTTAGACATAATGTCTTAGCAGGTGCTCTGCCTTCTAGCTGGTATTGGTAAGTTCTGGAGAGCTTTATTCTTCAAGAGACTGGTTCATTTTAAAGGTTGGATGTAGTATTTGTCAAGTATAGATAACAATGAGATTTATTTTTATGCTGTCCTACGTAGAACTACATAATCGGCCCCTTTCTAAATTGGCATGTTTATTGGCAGTAACAATAATGGGTTGGCAGAGTGCAGAGGTGCCACTGGTTTAACAATCTGGATTTAAGAAATACTGGTGGGGGAGAAGAAGAGTACCCTGAATTATAATATTAGCTTTTAGACCAAAGGGTCTATTGCAACTCACCTGCTGTCATGTATGACAGTGGTGACTTCTTAAAGAAGTCTTGTGCCTTCTTTAATCCTTTATACAGTATTGTAAAGAATATATGCACTGGACCAGAGTTATTTTCAGTTGTCCCATTACTAATTTAAGCTGATTGCCTCTGGCCCTTCCTTGATAAGGGTGGGCTGGAGTTTGCATTATACAGCCTCAAGCCTTCTTCAGCAAGGGGGACAGTATATCATGCTTCACCATACTTTAACAACACTTGTTTGACTCTTTTTGTACAGGTGACTACCTGGAAGAGCTGTATGGCTCGGCACATGATGTATATCTGCTCCTTTGCTTACTGGTGTGAAAAGGGCTGGTAAAAATCTGTGTGGTATTGTGTGTTTTGTTGTTTGTGGGAGATTTTTTTTGTTTGTTTGTTTGTTTGTTTTTGTTCGCTTTTGTGAGTGTGGTGTGGGTTTGTTTTTTTTTTTTTCTCTCCTTTCTGTTAGACTTGTATTCTCTGGGGCTCTGCAGAGGGTGCATTACTGAAAGCACAGTGCTTCACCTTGTAGACTCCAAGGCTAAACCAATAGTTCAGTACAATTTTCAAACGTATTGCCAAATGTAAGTAAATACCAGGTGGTACCTCCTCTAGGCACTATCCAATTGTACAAAATACAGTACTTAGGAGCCCTGTAATGGACAGCTGCCAGGAAGTGGACACTGATACCAGTCTGATGAGCTCTTTGCTGAAAACGGAGCTGTTCTCCCATTGCCACTCACTCCCCTCTGGTCCCTTTACAACACTGGCAGAATGATGTGCTTGCAGAGGCATAAGCACTTTAGGCTTAAAGGGGATTACTTTAAGATTAAATTTGATGACTTCTTCCTGTTACTTACAAAATAGATCTGAGGATAGAAAAAAAAAAACCAAACCCTCATTGCTTAAAATGCTACCTTCCCCCTGCATGTACACTGCTGAGGGGCTGCGACCTAATGGTTTGCCTTGGCCAGGCTTTTCCTCCCCTACTGTTTCTCCCCCTGCAGCTGCTCGTTTTGGAGCCCATGCGGCTGCACACGTTAAAAACCACAGCTGCTCTGCATCCTTTGTAAGCTCCAGCTATTGATTTAGATGGTCCAATTTTTGTGTTGAAAGAGAAAATGGTTGTTTCAAAAGGCATTTCTGTGGGACCTGGAGTCAGCCAGGGCCTAGAGCCAGAATTGCATCAGCTTCTCTGTGTGTCAGATGTGCCAAAGTGCTCAACGTGGCTCCCAGTCTCCTGTCCTTGTTTTATTATAACAAACACAAACTAATAAGCTAGAACAAGAAAAATACTTTTAGACAAAATTCACAGATTTATTGGGTCAGGCAGATTTAAATAAAAAGGTCTGAAAAATCTTTTCCCATCTGCAGTGGGTCCTTGAAAGGTTGGACTTTTCTTCTGGCTTTGCTTTTGACTACAACTGCTGAAAAAAACCCTGGTATCAGTGGCTTTGTGTGTTGAAATAACCCACCACTGCCCTCTGGAGCTGTAGCCACCTCTCCTTATCGTCATCTTTTGTGCTTCCTGTGGCTCTGCTCCTCTCAGAGATGTAGAAATCTGTATTTGCACTGCAAGCTCTGTACTTGGCGGTGTCTCTTGCCTACCTGGCATGTGTTACAGTCCACAAGCTTACTGTGCTCCGCTGCTACAGGGGAACAGCCTGCCTCCCCATTGCTGGTATCTAGGTGCAGCTTTTGCTGTGCAACCTCTCTTTCTAGCAGAGTATGGTAAATGTAGCATTTATGCAACAAATGGGAGAAGGACAATAAATAGTGCCCATCACATCACTTGACGTGTGCTTTTTAGCACTTGAGCATTTATTTAAAATCATGGAGGGATTTTTTGACATTTATATCACCTCCTTGTGCATCGTGCCTTTCTGATTTCATGTAAAGCAGTTCAACACTGCAGACTTCACAGAGCTTTTCACAAGTTGTTATATTTTGTTGATATTCTGGTGGTAAGTGAGGAAGATATGGAATATAAAATCAAGAGGGCTCGGGATTGCTTTCAAGGATTCCTCACTCAGGAACTTGTTTGGACATGCCCTGCAAAATCACAGTGTTAGCTCAGGATGATTTGAACGCTTTCTGGAAGCTTTCCCAGGGTTTGTTGCAGTTGGTTTATTTAATTTGCTTGTACCATTACGACCCTGCACCCTGAAAGTCTCACAGTGATTTGCCCACTGTATTTAGAGGTGTGGAGTGTGACATGAATGGCTGACATAAACAGGAACACTAGCATGCTATCTCAACAGCTCCAACAATTTATTCTCTGTGGTAATCTAACACAGAAGTATTTTTTCCATGTATGTAACTGAGGTCAAAGCAGTAATACAGTTGTCTCCCCGTGCTTTTTCTGCAACCCACGTTCCTACCCCCAAGAGTTGCAAGGGCATGTTCTAGAAAGCCTATTTCTAGAGAGCAGTCAGAGTCAAGTAAGTATGCTCTAAATCATGGTTCTTGAGGTTGTTATATTAAAACTTAGGAATTTGGGGCTCTAGGTTTCGCTACAGATTTTCCATGTAATCTTAAGTGAGATTGTGTAACAAAATTCTCTTCAGCGAATGGAAAATGCTGTACTCACAGAGAGAGCTTAGAGTACTTTTGTTGTTTGATATTTATCTGACAGTGCCATTGTAAGGACTGACAGATAGAGGTATGGAGCATTTTCAATATAGTTGAAAATTTCAGTTGCATACAGTAAATATTGATGCTACAGAGAAACACAAATATATGTCATTATCATACCAGAAATGATATTTTGAAATAAGTATTTCCAAATCAACTTTACTGTGAATTTTATTGTAGTAGGTTAGATTATGAGTGTGGTAATATACTGCAAAATACACTTGATTTGTTTTAACTCTGCAAGCAAACTAGAAGTGCCAGTTTATATCAAAATAAGTGTTCAAGGTATACCTGTTTTTAATTAAGGGAACTATTTGCCACAAATTACTTGTACTGTTTAGAGACAGAATTAGAGATCTCTGTCTGAAAGTAGAGATTTATTGAGTTTAGTTCTAGTGTGTACATTGCTTTCCACAGAAATGCAGATAAACCACTACATTTACTCCAAGGATGAGATGAGGTACACATCAGAAGCAGATTTCTCCTCTGGAATTAGGTAGGGAAAGAGGAAAGGAACTGACATCTCCGACTACCCAATTCTCCATGCTGAAGGTAATTATTTTGGCCTTCCCAAGAGTTCCTGACTTGTGTGGATGTCTGTTGTGCATTAGCAGCCATGTAATTTGGATGGCCTACACATGCCTACGATGCAATTTATGTTGCATCCACATTGGAATCCTCTTGTGTGTAATAGTTGGAGTTCATAGTGTGTGGGTTTAGCAGGTGGGGTTACGTGTGCAATGTAAGGTTCAGAGCGAGCTTCTGTACAAAGTGTGTTTTGTATGCACTGATGAATTCGCAGCTGAATATTATGCTGTGGAAATTACGGTGTGAGCGCATTTTGGGGAATTTGTGGCACAACAAAGAAAGCTTGTCTCATGTTTGGAAGTTTGGCACTTCAGTGTTAATACCAAAGGGCTAGCTTTTTGGATTTAGGATGGAATGCGTGTTTTCTAATTTATTGTGCTCTCAAGTTCTGTCGTATATTCTGTGGCAGTGCACTCACTTTGCGGTCTCTGTGTTGACCTGTGGGACAATATTAGTGAAATGGAGCCATTGTATGCTCTGTATATCACTGTGTGTACAAACAGCACTACTGGCAACTGTAAAATGGAATTTGAGAAAGCAAAAAGAGGTTGTATTTTATAAGATGGTATCTCCTGTAGTTAGAGCACTATATTCAGTTCCCTCATTTACCCTATGGATTGCTTCTTACCTGGACCAATTAGTTCCCTTACTGCTTGCTTTCCTAATGACAGAAATTCATGGGGAAAATCTGGTTCTTTGCAGAAGGGAAATTTTGCTGTTTATAAAGATTTATCCTAGTGATGTGAAATAATATACATGAATAAAAGATTCAGCTTTTAACAGCAGAATATTTACTGCTCACAGATTTCCAGGATGGTCTCTTTAGATGTCCATACTCACTGAAAGTAGCTTGCATGGGATTTATTTTATTGTTGTGAAGTCCATTGTTTCACTATAATCCTGTAGCTGAGGTGTCATAATGACTGATGTTAGCTGCTTGACCTGCAAGTGACTTCTGGAAAATCTTGTGAATTTGTGAATGCCTGCGTTTCTGCAACTTGAAGACAAAGTGGCTTCTAATCGTGTTTCAGTGAAGCCCCTTTGCAATCTGGAGAAATCTGTTGAAACCTGGGTTTGACTATCATTCAGTAGCAGATTTTCACTAGACTCAAGAAACAGCGTGGAGTATGGGTACTCCAAAAATAATTAGTATGTGTTCAATTAATGACTGGCTTTATTTTGGAAAAAGAAATAAAAAAGCCCTGTCACGTACAGCTTCTCAGCTCTAGTCAGTCACGAATTAAAAGGAAGCGTATTAGAGCTAATGTTGTTACAACATAAGCAGTTGCTTAGGTTTTAATTAGGAAAGGTATGTTGAATGCACAAGTATAATGACAGCTTTTTTTTTTTTTTTGCATCAACCAACAATTACTGGAAAAAATCTTACTGATACACAGGACCTTTATAAACATAAATTTTCAGTGGTGCCAATGAAAATACAAAGCTAGTGGCCCTCAATATCCAGCTTTACATGGCTCTTTTTGTTGTCTTAATTATGAATCTTCAGCTGGCATAAGATGAAGATCCATGCAGTAAGCTTCTGGAAAGTTCAGTGAGAAGGCAAATGGACATTTTGTCGTTTTTGCTGATGTTTTATTTGGGGCAGAAATCTTCTAATCCAATGAAGCTTGAAAGCTTGGTGTATAACTTGATAGTTACTTGGGTGAATTGAAGGCTTCACGCGATTGAAAGTCTTGTGTTGATACTGTAAGCAGATATTAACTTCTGGTGATGTTGAGAAGGGCGAGTCTGTGCTCGATATTCTTGGGAGAGGGGTGTTGGAGAGATGTGAGAAGCACAAACTGAATGCTACAACGAAGCTACTGAAAGATAAGCTGTTTAAGATGAACACACTACTAGTGCAACAGTGTTTTTTTCCGAATGTCAATGAAGATGTCAGAAAACTGCAGATTCTATAGAAAAATATACAGATGTGTGCCTGTGATGCTGGCTTATAACCAGACACTTGGAATAGTTTGTTAGACAGGAATTTCCATGGCTGCTCTTCACTCCTCTCCCCTTGCCCCCTTCCACCCCCCTTTGAATAAATTGCTGAAGAGACCGCCTTTTACCTGTAGTGTGAGAGAGGCACTTTCCACTGTGGTGAGATGGGGAAGAAGAGAATTATTTCACTGCCTCTGGAAAGCTGATACTCTGCAGCTTAAACCTAAGTTGTCTTAATGGGTTTTATACCACTAGGTAGCAGGCATTCTGCTTTATGACAACTCTACTTTTGAAACTCGCTGAACATACCTAATGGAAATGGATGTAAAGTGTAGTGATTGTTAAACTGTGACGCTGAGACAGCACCCTTGAGGTAAAATCCTGCAAATGAACTGCAGCTGCAGACTAGTTGCAGGATAAGGAAATCTGTCATATAACCACTAGGATCCTACATTGCTCCTGACTGGCAGAAGACAAAATGTAAACAATCTGTAGTTTCCTCAGAAAAAAACAGAATTTCTCATTTTAGGGGTGAATCTAAAGTCCTTTTTGTGTGTGTGTTTTATCTTTGTAAATATTACACTGACGTGCAAAGAAGCTTATTAAAAGCTCGAGTTAAATACTTGCAGCCCTTGTAATCATCTGTGAGAAGCCCTTTTTTACAATTCGATATTTTTTTTTTTTTTTAAGAGAAGATAACAGTGCCTGCTAATTTACCTGCTCTTTGAGAACTTCAGCAGGCATATTATGGATTCTTCCTGCCCTTGTCACGTTGTCCTTCACTTTATGATGCATTCCTTAAGGTGTGATAGTGTGAGATTTTGAGCAGTCTTAAAGTCCTAAACAGGGATATCTTTGAGTATCCAAGATTAAACTAAGTATAGTTGGGTGCCAAGCTGGGTTTATGCTCTTGAGTTGTGCTACTCAAAAAGTTTGGCTTCACAGGCAGATGGGGACTGTGCGCTTTGCTCAGCATTTCCTTTCAGAGCAGAGCAGGAGCTTCACCAGCCTCAAAAGTAACAACACATAAATTGGCATGTTCAATGTGTCATCTTTATAGCATGCTCTAAATGTAGAAATCTACATGAAAACGCTTAAGTATTTCAGTAGGTTTCGTAGTAAACTCTGCTATGAAGACCCTTTCATTAAAACCTTTCCCTTTAGACATCAGGTGCTCTGAAATATGTAAAATGAAATTTGGATTTAGATGTCTCTGATCTGCATGGAAATGTAATTCATGGTGTTACTGGGAAGATGAAGAGGGAGGATATCTAAGAAATTGGGTTCTTTATCTCAAATTGAAACTATCCTAGATGAAATATCAACACTTTTATATGCTCTATGTACTTTAATATGTTCCTGACTATGCAATGAAATGCATCATCTCAACAAAACACCTTATTTTTTACTGCTGTTTCACTCTGCAAAGCACCTTCTGCAGTATGTTTAACTTCCAGTAGCAAGTCAGCTTAGTTAATATACTACAAGTGCAGAAATTGTATTAAATCTGCAAAATGACTGCTCACCCCAAAATAATCTCGCTAAAGAAACTGCTAAAAGCTGTTTACATCCTTTTATCAGGGTATGTTATAGCTTTAGAAAGTTTTAAAGAAATGCTATGGAACTGTGAAGCATTTAGCAGGGTATATTTTATTTCACTTCTTAGGTGAGCAGCAAGGTATGAGGACAGTTGCTTTCATGCTGTAGCTCTCCCACACTACCAGGTAGGCAGGAAAAGTTAAGTACAGGCTTGCCTTCATTGTGGTGTTCCCTAAGAAGTGTGGTTTAGGGCACGGACTAGAGTAGATAGGTTGCATTGCCATAGTTTCAGGAACTGCAGCTTCCATGGAAATGACACATCTTTTGTGCTCTTCCTCTGAGGAAGCTGCTTCTTGAGATCTGTTTAAAAGAATTTGCTTACTTAAAAGCATAGATTTGCAGTACTAAAGCTATACAAAAAGAAAGCAATAAAAAGCATTAAGATGATATTGAATAAGGATGCTTCTTAGCTTGTAAGGCTGTTGTGACCTGGAGAAATATAACTAGATCCTTCCTGCTTCTGTTCTGAAACATGCCTAACAAGAGGTATGTAGAAAAGTCTCAGTGAATGATCTGCTGCTCTTTAGCTTCAGATAAAAAGACTCCACTACTCCACTCCACTCTTCTGCTTTCCATTCTTGTGGCTGGACACTGGAACATGGCTTGTTACTGGTAGGGATTAAGTTGATTTCTTTCTCAAGGTCTTTTGAAACATGTATGCCGCCTTAACTGGTATGTTTCCAGCTTCAGCTTTGCAACTATTTAAAATTTTTTTTCCTGTTTATTTTAGGCCTTTTCAGATATGGCAATAAGTTTTTTACAGATTTCGTTATAGCCTTTGTTATTTACCCATTTCTTAGGCACTGATGAAATTTGTTTATTTTCTGCAATATGCGTGTTTAAAATACCTCTTGGATTCTCATTTAATGATGAGTAAAACCACTCCTCCTCCATTTTAGGGAACTTTCAGGAGACCTGTCAGGTGTGGTGGTGTCTTCTATTCATGCTTTTGTTTCATGAAAGGGAATACACATGGCAACATATCATAGCAACAAGGTTGGCTCCCTACATCATCCTGAAGAGACAGAATGAGAAAGAATGGATGGGCAATAATTAGAGACCAAGAATTGTTCATGTCTAATATTTGCATGGACACACACCTAAAATAGTGGGAATTAACCTAGTTGAGCTGGATCACCAGTACCAGACTTTTCTTGCAGTGTGCAAAGAACAGTATTTATCCATACCTTGGTGAAAGAATAGAGATGAATGGGCAAGTTTATGTGTATGGTCATCTTTTTCAGTTTGAAAAGTCTCATTTCTTGACAGTAGCATGAAGTCATAGCATGAGCAATGATAAGCAGCTGACTGACACTTGCATAAACTTTCACTGGCTCCTATTTGAATATGGGAGGATTTCTCTAAATTTTCAGCAGCGCTATTTAGCAGTTCATCGTGAATGAAGAAATAATATTTTTACCATCACCTTGATTTCACTGAAATTGAGGTTGGATAAAAAATGATCTTTTTTTCAGTGGTCTTTTCTGTGATTCATTTATTTAGCCGTGGCTGCTATTTATATTTCTTTTTATAGCTGCCTGTTGTGAAATTCTGGATGTGCAGCATCTCTAAGACTTGCTGTTGCAGTAATTAACATGAAATGATCCACAAATTTATTGACCATACTTAAAAGAATTTTATAAACATCTTATGTTAAATGAATTATCAACATCTCTTTCATTACAGAGAAAATTTTGGTTTTAGTTAGTATTGCTTATTCCAAGTAAAGATATAGAGACCAAGGAAACAATGTGTACATATTCATATTTTATATGATGGAGAAAAGAAAGGGGGTGCTTTCTCTTTCCAACATCTAGCAGACTAAATCATATAGAAGTTTTTCAAAAGGCTGGTATCTCTTAGTTTCAGATAGCATCTGTGATATTCTAGATACCTTCCAGGCCCAGAGAGGATGCTCATGGCTCCTTCACTGGAAATTGTAGAATCCCAGATTACAAGGTCATGCAAAGATTAAGAATTCAGCTTGGCAGAATGATCCTTTTTCCTGTTTCCCAGCCTCACTTGAGAGAACAAGGAAGAATATAAACTTAGAGGTCTGCTTTCATTTATTGCTGAAAGCTTTAAAAATTCTCTGGAGATTGTTGCACAGGGGTTATTCACTGTTCTGTCTCAGGTATGAAGCTTCCATGATGGAGCCTACTGAGAAAAGGGAAAGAAGATGAGTATGGTTGGGTTTTTGTTTTGGTTTTGTTGGGCTGTTACTTTTTTTTTTTTTTCCCCCCAATCTCTGCTTCCAAGGACAGTGTTGGTTCATTCAACCCTCCATCTGTGAACCACTTGGCATGGGGTATTTCCATTAATGTAGTCTTGAGAGAAGGGAAAAAAACCTCCCAGATTTGATCCTCCTACACTCTGCGACATGTTTTGCCCTGAGGCAATATTCATCCCCCTGCCCCAGGCGCTATGTGAAAGAATGAAAGGCAAGATGTTAGTGTGTTTGTGGCAGGGAGGTGGTGATATTCACGTTGGTAGTGTAGTTCTCCTACCTCAAAATATCTGCTGATCCTAAAATGCATTGTTCATCTGCAAAGCTAGCTAAGTGCATCTGTAGCTTGCTGTTCAGCAGGAGGGGCGTGTGAGCACAAATGGACTGGCTTCCCAAATGATAGAGATGAAGTAGGTGTGACAATCACATGGCCATCTGCCTGTGTTGCAGTAGAATAAACGATTGTCACTGTTTTAAACAACAGATAATGTTCTTTTGTTCTCAGTTTTCTCCCAAAGAAGTTTTATGACTTTGAATTACATAATTAAATATTTTTCAGCAGCATGTAAAGAACAAAAGTTCTATTAGGAGGAAAAAAAAAAAAATAATTAGCTGCAAGAAACTAATCACCCCTGACTAAATGTTGACATCCTGAAATTAACGAGGAAGTAAAAATCATTGCAAACAAATCTATTGGAGAAATGTAGAGCACTGTAAAGAATCTCAGACAAATACAGCTATAATAGAATAAGTTTATCCTGACTCAATCCACTAATCCATACTTATTCATGGAACAAATAGAGTTCAGACACTCAAATTTAATTTGTAGCTTGTGGCCCGAATGCATACGAAAAGGCTGCTAAATTTGCTTCTACGAAAATCTTCCAATTTTCATACATTTTCATCAGAAGTAATAAGTATTCTTTTCCTCTCCATTTTGTTTTAGTGTAAAGCCAACCCCCCCCCCAAAAAAAACCAAAAACCCAAAATTCAAATTCCTATTTAAAGTTTTGCAGAATTACAGATCTTCAAACTGACTTACAATTTCTGTTTAAACCAAGAGATAAAGAATCAAATTCATGTACAAGTTGAATAGATTTCCTAGACAAATACTGCTTTTTAGGCTAAATGTGCCTGCATCATCACCACATAACTAGCTGAAAAAATGCCGGTTTCCCAGGTCAAATTATTTTCTGCAGCCTTGCTGAGGTGTAACACATGGCACACATTTTCTTGCTCATGTCACGCTGCCCTGTGCAGTGTGGTAGAGCATAGCTGCTTTTCTGATTAACTAGCTACAGGTTACCTCAAGAAGAGGGATGAAGAAAGTTTCAGAGAGAAGTATCACTACTTTCAGCTCCTGGTGTTCAGTCAGATAATTACTGATGTTTTACATTAAAATTGGGGGAATGTATGATTGCTTTGACTCCAGTTTTCCTATTTTTATTTATCAGTTAGATTGAAATGTCAGATATCTACAAATGGTATGGTACTAATAATTAATTAAATCATAAAGAAACCAGACATGGCTGCAGAGTCTTTTCAGTAAAAACAATTGTTTGTTCCAGCTGTGTTCTGCTGAGCAGTCTTTCAAAATTAGTACTGGAATTATTATTTTTTTTTAATTTGAGATTGTAATATATTTAATTGTCTTTCCTTAGTCCTTGTTTATCTTCTTTTATTTTCTCTCTCTTGGTTTCAATAATTTTTCATGTCAGCTCTTTCTGCTTTCAAACTTGTTTAATGTAAGCGAAATCATCCAAATCATATAGAGATATAGAACTTCAAATTAAACCCCATAATTTATCCATTGCAAATTTTTGTCATGTTACTTAAAATGTGTGAACAGAAAGAATCACAGATGTATGAAATCACACATTTCAGTTCGGGTTTCATTAATGTATAGGTGCTTGGAATAAGAGTATCGGTGTATATATAGCATACAGATTGGAGTGATGTATTAACATATTTAGGGACTGATCAGATGCCAGATCAAAAAAGGCTGACCCGTGAGTAATAAATTGGTATGTCCTTTCAGCTGAACTCAGTCTCTTAGAAATGTACTGGGAAATAGAAGAGATCAGAAGATCTCTTCTGAATAAGGATTGTGAAAAATACCTTTCCAGTTAATCTGACAGCATTGCTGTGTATGAACTTTATCAGGGTGAGGTATCTGAAAGTCGGTATTATATAGCAACATTCATTTGGATTTTGACGTATAAGTAGTAGGCTATATTGACACTGATGTTTGGGACTCGTTTGCTCTACCTAAGGTAGCTGAAAGTTAGATACCTACATCCATGTTAATTTTTCTGCCTCTCTTGTTTTGTTGTTGGGACAAAATAGGCACCACTTTATGGCTGATTCAATTGCAGGATACACGTGTCTGAGACTGGCTGGATGAAATGTCATGATAATCTTGCACTCATCAGTTTTTGGATGCTTAACTTTGAAATGAACCCTCAGTGAGCTGCCAAAGGAGAAGACAGTGCTTTCTAAAATGTTAGACCTCTGTAAGGCGACTTGCTCAGGGCACCCAAATGTGAAAGTATTTGCCTCAGTTTTGAATGTAATGAGTACATGCAAAATAAGGAGTATGTGCATAATGGTATATGTAGAAATTCAAGAGAATTTTATAGCTGGAATCTAAAAGCTAAGAGAAAATTAGGCCTGTGTGTTGTCATCTGTGAAGGCCCCCATTTTTTGCATTTTGTCTGTGCCTCCTGTGTGTGTAGGCAGAAAATGTCTTGTATGGTGGCTGCTGCTAAGCTTCTCCATTCAGTTTTTGTCATATTTGCCCTTCTGCAAGTAAACAAGTAACCACGTTTTGTCATATTTATTATGCTTCTAGTGCTTCTTTTTCTTCTTGTGCTGCCAATGTTTCCATCTCTGTACTACCATATGCAAAAAACCTGGGAGGCATCAGATAAAGTAGTCTACAGAGATTATCTCATTTCATTGTAAACATACAGGGTCTGATTCTGACGTCCTCTTTAAGCAGTTCCTCTACTACGCTGACTTTCAAATAAAGCACTGCAAAATTAAGAATGGAAGAATCTGGCCTATCATGAATCAGCTTGATTAGTCAGTGAAAATAATTAGCAGGTAGCTTACAGGAGATGATGTAAAGAGAAATTTTATAGCATGTCTTATTAGAATGATTGAGACTGGAACACATGAGGCAGCGTGGGGACTGCTGCTGCGTAGAGATAGATACCTTGAGCTTCACTACCACAAAGGCATGAACGTACCCGTGCTTTGCTAACCTGTATGGATTACTTGAGGGCTTGTGTGCACACACAATACTTGTAAAATATGGGCACGAATCTGTGTCTACAAAAGTTTGCATACACATACTTCTGAGGCCAGTAAAAGTTTGTCTGGGAAGTTATGGCGTGAACTATTGATTTCCAGGGTGCCTGTCTCCTGTTGTTGGCTGCTGCTGGTGTTTAAGGGGCTCTGAGGATCCTGAGCCACTGTTGATATTCACTGGCCACAGCTGGCTGTTTGTCATTCTGGTAACTTCTTTTAGGCTTTCCCATGGGTTGAAAATGCAGAATTCATACTATTGATCAGTAAGTGTATGGCAACACAAATAACTGAGCTGCTCAAATCCCAAGCATCCAGTTATTTTGCTGCCTTTTATGATATCAGCATTGGCTATTAAGAGTCTATTATGTACCTAATGGGCATCTCTTAGTTGGGTCATTTATGTATTCAGATGCTGAGCACACATACGGTCAAGTAATCATTACTAAGACCATGGGTTCAGTCCATGTAACTTTGAATGTCTCGTTTGAAAGATTTCTGAGTTGCAAGTTATCATCATGCAGTATTGTTTCTGCCTCTGATACTGGCCAAATGATAGCCACATCATAAATCAGATTTCCATCATAAATGGAATTGAGTTGCCTATGTAGTTGGCTGCTAATCTGTGAGCGATGGAGGAGGTGACAAAGAGGCAGTAGACACTAAAACAAGGGTTTATTACAGTCAGCTTTCAGCTGTATCAATAACAGATCATAGCTGAGTGAAATATACTTTTGAATGTTGCAGAGCTGATGTGTGATAGGAGAGATCTGGTGTTGATCTTTCCTTGCTCTCCATTGGTCTCTTTCTGCCTTTATAGATCTGTGTAGGCTATGGAAAACATTGTGAAACCCAGGCTTCGAGTGGTGTAAATTGGTTTCACTGGTTTTTACTTCAGCTGAACTACAGAGAATCAGACCAACTGTTGGAACTCTCTGGATTCTGAACTGATACAATTTGGTATGTATAGGTAGGTTTCATAGAGAGAAACTCAGCCTGGTTCCAGATGTTTACATATACCTATAAGCATATGCATGCAGGTATGCACACAAGCATGGAATGATTTTGAGTTGGTACATATTTTCTGTTTATATTCACAAAGCAAACAAATGTAGCCTTACAGTTTATTACTTTGTTGTATTGCTGTAGTCATGTTCTAAGTGATGGCAGATGAGGGCTGATTTCTTGATGCGCAGTTTGATTTAGCGGAGCTTACTTTTTGGAGCTAATTCATTTATTAGTGGCAAATTGGATTTTTCCTGCTTTGACATGCTTCTAAATACATCTTTCATGCACTCCTCCATAGCTGAAGATGAGACACACAGAAAAAGTGAATTGAGATGGGAAGCATTTACCTTCTTTGTCACTGGCTGCAAAATCTGATCCTGCAGCAGCTGTCTCATCATCAGAACATTTGTTTCCCATGGAGATTTCTATTGACCTCCACCAAAGCTTTGTTTACGGTGAGTGCAATGAGCTTTCAGTGCATTGTTTGGTTCTACCGTATGGGACAGGTCCTGCAAGCAAAGAAGATTGCTTAGGTCTCAGACCTGAGCGGGAAAGGCATTAACACCAGCACACTGCCAAAAGCTAAAAGCAATGGGGTAGTTTATGTTTTGGAAGGGTCCCATTTTGTGAACTCACTGCATGGGCTCCCTCTTTATTTCATTTTCCTTCCTTGTATTGTTGTAGTATTTCATTTCTCTGTCCAGCTTTCCTTCTCACAGTCAAATTCCTTTTTGAGGATCAGACAACTGCTGTCAGATTTCTCTCTTTCTGCAGCTGATTTTTATTCAATGAGGAGCAGTTTTGAAGGAGGCTGCATGGTCCAGTGGTAGAAAACAGACACTGACAAAGAGTGCTCTGTTTTGCTGTAAGCCTTGGTGGTAGGATTGAGAAGGGTTAGATTTTGACTGACCTGGTTTCATGCAGCCCTATTGCCTTCATTGTACAGTTTGTAGCACTTAAAGCTTTTATTATCTTGGCTTTATGTCACTGTGCTTTACAGGCAAAATATTTCTGGACTCTGGATCTAGAGATTCCGTCTAAAATGAGCTTCAGAGGCAGTGAGCAGAGATCTTACTGACCCTACTGGCTGTTGAAAAAAGCCTTCGGTGTCCCCCCCTTTAATCTGTCCCTCTTCCTCCTTATCCCACTCCAGTGTTCCTCAGAAGGGCACTGCTGGTGTAAGAGAAATTTGAAACTGTCATCAGAGTGATGGAAAGGCTGCAGGCAGCAGGAAAACCCAAAGCCATTATCATGCTGCTTTGGTAATAGTGAGAAGAAATGGAGTCAGAAGGTTTACAGCCTGGCCTCCAGTTAGGTATCATTTTCCCCAGGGAGATCAGTAATTGGTGCTAATATATCCCAAGCCTCAACTGGTGGTGCTTTAGTGGCCATGACTGCTCTCTTGGGCAGATGCAGGCAGAGTTGATGCTTAGTTGACCCATGGCACCTGCTCATCCACTCTGCTGTTGCAAGGCCACAGAGAGATACGTAACACTGGGCAGGATTTGGGCTTTCTGCCTTCCCTTGCATGCAGTGGTGTCTTTTTCATCAAAACTGTCCCCAAAGGAGTTTTCACTATGTTCATGCATCTCCCTTTGGGCAGTTAACATAATGCTGAGCTTGCTGGCAACCCAGAGGGGGCTGCCTGGATGCCTGTGCTGTGATGCGTGACAAAGGTTGTTTCCAGAGGGAAATTAAGGGTGCTTCCTATACTTTATGAAGATTACTGTTGGAGGGTAATTGGTGGCTTTAGTTGGTAAAGGAGCTCTAGATATTGTGAGGAGGGACAAAACTGCAGTGCCTGCAGGGCTTCTGAGGGATGTAGAAGCTGGGGAGTGGTCAGTGCAGCTTCTGCATGTAATGTGTCAACAAACCTTTCACAAAGTATAAAATTAGTAGGCAACAAGTGAATGTGATGTGTTGGGAAAGTGCCACTGTGGCTTTTTCAAGGGGATATAACACCTCACAGATATCCTGGATTTCTCTGGGGAAAAAAAAAATAGTTGGTGAATCAGGTGATGAGCTAGCTAAAATTACTGAACATACTAGAAGCTATTAAAGAAATTGTCATGTGGTAAATGTTCTCCTGGATTAATAAGTTGTTAGAAAGGAAGGAAGAATTGCTTTGTACTGCTACTGACTTACATGTTTTTCTGATGTCCATCTTTCTCCATCAATGGCTAGAGGTAGACACTGGGGTAAATTGAAAGATTTTTGGGTCTAACGTAATACATCCATTCTTACAATTAGAACAAGACAACATTTGAAATCTTGTCCTGTTTCCACCAAAGTGCTATACTTCCAGTCTCTGGAAATATTTTTCCCTCAACTGAAGTGTTTGTCGGAGAATAAAAGCTGATTTACTGTCTTAAATTTAATGTGGTGAGTCTAGAAAGCTTAATTTTTGTTAAGGAGTGCTCTTCTGAGAGACTAGTTAAGAAATGAAACATTTTTGTAGAAACTGAGAATACACCAGCAACAGTAATTAATACGACGTCAGTTGAAGCATCGCACTGAAGTAGAAATCATTTAAGATTAAGACATTGCAGGCACTGTTAATGATTTTAATTTACTGGTAATATTTTTTTTACAAGCATCATTGTATCTTTTTTGAGGGTAATTTTAAAGAAACTAATGATCTAAATGGTTTGCAATTCTGAGGTTTGCATACATTACCACCGTTATTTGAAGAGCTTATCAAAGAAATTGTCAGGTCTGGCTTGAATGTTATTTTAGTACAAGAATAATTTCTAATCCCTATTGTTAAGAAAAAACCTGCTGTATTTTTAAAAAGCCTTGTTAAAGGCTTTTTAAATAGGTTAGGAGGTCATCTAAGCTTTCTTTTTTTACCCCCAGAGAGGTTGTAATAACCTCTAACCTAGCTGAAGAGACTAATGAATTAGAAGTGTAACAGCTGAATGTGCCATGTGGGTGGATGCCTGGTGCTTGTGCTGGTTGTAATCCCTGCAGGGACTAATTTATTTCAGAAGTGGCAGCTAGCTGAGGAAGCTGACTTTGACTGGAACTTATTTCAAGAATTTACCTATGCTTCGCTTTAATGTATCCTAACACGTGCTAAAATGGAGTTTGAGAAGTATTAACAGAATATTGCTAACGTGAAAGCTCTGTCCGTGTGAGCAGGATGATTGTTGATTAAGTGGTATCTGCAGTGTGAAATATAAGAAAACCTTAGAGCTGACTGTACTAAATTTACTGTTGAATATTTACTGAGCAATTTGAGGTCTATTACTTCAAAATGAGCTGGTGTAGCCAGTCTTGACTGGTTCACTTTATCTGGGCAGTACTGCTGTGTTCTTATGGTGAGCTTCACGTGTCATTGAAATCCATCTAGACTTAACCGTTAGTGAGCGTTTTAAATGTAGTGCTGAGATCCAGTTGTGCTTACCCTGTGTGAGATACGAGCCAGTGTTTCTTCTGTCCCTCTGATGGTGTACTTGGAAAGGACCAGTCCCATGAGCGTATGCAGTTTTAGGCCACGAACCTTCACTTGGAAAGAGAAGTTGTACAGCCTGTTTTAAAATAAAAATTCACATTTTCATGACAAATGTCCTTTCTTGCTTAAATCTGGGAATGTGTAGGTACCATTGGTGCCTCTGCATGGGAGCTATGTTAGATACATACCAGGGTATCTAAGGGGATCTCATCAGTATTGACCGATTGATGCAGGCCATACGGCAGATCACAGGAGGAACTTCTGAAGTGAGGGACTCTATGAAATAGAGTACACACTTGCCCTGAACTTGATGAAAAATAGTTTTCATTGAACAAATTAAACTTTTTCTATATAAACTTCAATTTGCAATGATATTTCTCTTCCTTATTCAGGTTTTAAAGTCCTATTCCCTTGGATACATGTGTTAGGTTTTCCAAAGCAGCAGAAAAACCCCTTAGGGTTGAAGGCAGCTTGCACGGAAAGGTGACGTATTTCTTTTCCTCCAATAATATGGCAGTGCAGCATTTCTTAATATATACTGGAAAAGATTAATGTCTGCTATCAAATACAGCAGTATTACCTGGAAGTGTTCACTCTTCTGCTCACTTCTGTCTCTATCCCTTTAGATCAGGTTCTTACCCATGTATTATATTTTATCTGTGGATTCATTTTCTTTTTCTCAGTTCATGAAATAACAATGACAGTAGTTGATGAGGTAAACATTTAGGATCATTGTTGGATTATTGAGGTAAGTGTTTTATGGAGATAATTTCACATATATCAAATTTCCTGTGGCTCTTCTGGACCTGTGGGCAGATTAGAAGGCCCTTTCATAAAACATCAGTGGCTTTGAAATATGAAAAAGTAGGAAATATGAGTTACTGCCTTTCAAGTGTTGTGATGGTCATTTATTTACAGAAGATGAAAATGGGTATAAAAGGGGAACACTTTCATATAACAGCATCCAAGGATATGATTTGTCTAAATGTCAGTGTTAAACAGAGTCTACTCTTACTCTTTCCACTACATAAATCAGTGCAGTGGGTCAGTCAGGTTGCCCAGAAGGGAGGCACAGGTCCTGCTCTGCTTGCAGCAAGCCTGGGGTCACAGAGAGCTCTCCAGCTGAGACAGAGTCTGGAGGAGTGGCTAAGGCAGGACTATGCGTCTTAGTATGTGAGCTTTTTGCAGGGCACAAGTGTAAGGCTTGAAGCAGAACTCTCTTGATATATTTAAGATGTACTGTGGCATAGGGGTACCCAGGCCTTTGAAATAGGGGTAGAATTAGAGCAAAAGCCTTTAAGGGGTCCATATCTGATCTAGAGATGAAAACAGCTTCTCTGGTTTTCTTGCACTGGCCTTTTTTTCAAAGGCTGGAAAGGCCTTGCTGACAGGATCTGCTTTCTGAGGTTATTTCTGGATGCAGGTACAAATGAAACATGGGAATAACATATCATCCCAATGTGGAAAAGCAGTGGAGAGCATGAACCTTTTTAAGCAATGGGGATGGTCAGTTTGTTCTGGTTGGTTGTTTTGTGCTTTGCCACTTTGCAGATACTGAAATTTCACATTTTAGGCCTTCCTTTTGTATTTTCACAATCTGTTCTTTAACAACATAAACAGCTGGTTTTATAAATTGCATGTACCTCTTGTGTATCTTGTGCTGCCAGCTTTTAAACACAGAACACACAGATACTGACTTTCCCTGTCCCATGCAATATTGTGACTAACGATTTGGTGAAATATCTACACTTAGAATTTAATATTCTTTTGTTGTAAATTGAACCACTTGTGTTTCATTTAATCCCCAGGGCAGCTGTTCTGTTGAGAGTCCTTCTTACAGTGCTAATAGCACAAATGTCTGCTTACAAGAGTTGTTGCCCTGTATTATCACATAATATTAGCTGACAGGCAGTAACTACTGTAGCTATCTTGTGAGGGCTATGGTGACAAAGATAAACCTCAGGCTAATTTTCCTCAACAAAATCAGTCAGCTTGAGCGAGTCTTCCAGTTTAAAAGTTAGATAACAATGATCTTAGTTGTAACATTGTAAATTATGTAGTAAATAAAGAGCTGGGTGCTTCCTCATATAGTTAGCTCTTAATTGTCATCTCCAGTGGCAGTGGCAGGATATGCTGATGTTTATGATGGATAGAAATAGTGTTCAAAAATTTCTTTGGGCGACAGGCTGGAAAATCTACATTTGCTTACACTGTGGAGAACAACATCTGTTTTTCTCTTTCTTGACAACAGACACCAACTATATTTTATCATGACATAAATTTCCCAGGGAGACAGTACGTATCGATCCATAAATTACAAACATCCTGTGGTGTGTTTGTTGTTGTTGTTTTGTTTGTTTGTTTTATTTCTTTTACGTGTGTGTCTTCAGAATAAGAGGTTTTCTACGTTAAAAATACAGAAGCTGCGCTTGGAGGAAGGCAACAGTCAGGTAGACAGGGTCCATGATAGACAGATGAGCTGGTCTCACTGCACTTGTTGATGAGTGTCCAAATGATTTAAATTAGCGATTATTTGTGTTTCTTAGTACTTGTGTGCTCTTGAATGAATGCAGAGGAGGAATGCAGGACACCCTTCTCTGTACTGCTGAGATGGGCTCCTGAAAACAGGCAAGAGGTTCCTCCACTAGTATGTCAGCAGCAGAGGTTGTCAGGCAACCCCGAATAACTATCTTAGCAAGTAAATCACGTCAGACCTTAAAACATTACTCTGGTGGTATCACCTACCTTTGAGGAAAGCGTAGAGGTTACTGGTTGGAAACCTTGCTTTGAAAGTGAAGTCAAAACCTGTATGTTTGATAGGACATATAAAACTTTAGTTGGGGGATCATCCTGGAAGGCAAGTGGTGGGAATCCTATAATTTTCCACTTTAATTCTAAATAGATCCAAAATAGTTATACTGTACTGCACAGCTGGTGGTGGAGAGGGACAGACAGTGCTCATATACAGCCCTGAACTGGGTCTGAATCTGGGTTGGTGGCAAAGACCCTGTGACTGATAACATCAGGGATCTCCCACTAAACCCTCTCTAGCTTTTCCAAAATACAGACTTTTCTGAACCTAGTGTCTAAGCGGAACCAAAATTTCATGGGAGCAGGTGACTCCCAGTATGGGAGTAAGAAATGCTGAGGAATTGGTAGAGGCAGACTGAAGTCCTGTTCAGATTCGCTGTAATCCTGAATTACTTTTCTCATCTCTAAGGGCTTTTGAATAGGGAAAATGGCATTCTCCATGGCTGAGGGACCACATTATTTAAGACCCTCACATATTGGCTTTGCTGTGAACCAGTGAAAGTTTCAAAATCCTGCTGCTCCCAGTGAGAGCAATCAGAAAGCCTTGGGAGAAAATGTTCATAGAGAAAGCAGAAATACTGTGTAGGGTTGAATCAAAAAATATCTTGTACACTTACCTATAATTGTGTGGCAGCTCTGGACTGCAGGCTGTCGTAACTAAGGCATTTTGCAATGTAGTACTTTCAGGAAACATAGTTTGCAGCAAATAAGTCACCAACTTTTGGGGCCTAATATATGTAATTTAATCCTATTAAATTTGTTTTCCTCATTTACAGCAGCACCAACAGCAAGCAAAACAGTGATTTTGTGCCATTAAAGTTTCTCACATGCAGTCTGTGCCAAAGACTACACAGACACTGCCATTAAGGCTCCCTGAGAGACTGCTCTGAGCAGCAGAAAATGTGCTATATTTTCCGGATGTCCTCATAAGGCTGAATGTGAAATTACACTTACTGTCTCAAAGCAAAGCATGCATATAATGAGCCAATAAATAATAGACATCTGATATGATACTGCCTCTTGAGAAACATATATCATGTGCTTTTCCCTACTTTTGCATTTAATAGTATAGAATAGTTGTTCTGCTGGGTCCTTCTTCTGGGCTGATCACAGATTAGTTATTAAATGAAAATGAACAAATGGTGCTTTTTAGTTTTGATCACCTAGAAGGTTCCTCTCTGAAAGTCTTCACTTCTATTTTCAGTAACTCCTTCTGTGTATGGGTTATAGTGTACAATACAGTACAATATAAACTAAATTCTGTGCCACCTAGAATATATATTTTACCTTCAACATTCTTTTGAAACACCCAGGTAATTTTGATTCTGAAGGTGAAGTCAGTGCAGCCAAACTTGTGTTAGAAAGTCCCAGCCTGTCTGAAAAGCTTTTTTTTACTGTTATTTCTTTTTACCCTTTCAGGCTGTTGGAAGGTTCTCAAATGTTTTTAAAAGACTTGGGAAAAACTTTGAACTTGAAATGAAACCTGCAATTTTTATTTTATTTTTTTTATTGACCTCACTGGTTGCTGAATTGGGCAGCATCTCCATGTAATTAAGAGGGAAAGTTCTAAGCTTCATTTTGGAGGTGGTTTCATTTCAGTACTGTTTCAGTTTCCACGGGGGTTACATTTTTGATCTGTGTCTGAATTTAAGCTTGTGTGATGGGCCATTGTTAATAACTAGAGGGGGAGCAATCTCACATGGATAGGTCAGTAAAACGTTTTTAGCTGTGGATGGTTTCTTAATTTTACTGCATTTCAGAGGTGCACTTGCTGTGGATTGACTTCTCAATCTGTGGCTGTGGTGGCTCCAAATGTCTGAAAAGAGTTTGGTTTGACTCTCTGAAAGGAAGCAATACCTTTGCTGGCATGGCCCTCTTTCTTGACATATAATATTTCACACAGGAGGTTTTTGTTGTGGCAAACTCTGTCGTGTTTAAATGATGCCAGAAAAGATCTGAAAGTACAAAACTGCAGAAGGGACTTTTATCTCAAGATGAAATCTGGGCTAGCAATGCACTCTGTAATGATCATTCCTCATATCCTCATTCCAATGGCCTGAGACTTACCTGAAATACTTGCTGTTTCTGGTCTTGGCTTTGAGAAGGAGGCTGCTGTAAACCAGTTATGAGGCAAAGCTAATTTTGAGCATCTCACTTGATGAAAATTACAAAAGACAAGGACATTGAAGAGGTACCAGCTCTGCTACAGTGTTTATTTTCCCTGTTACATCTGCTTGCATTCTTCTGTGTTACTGCTTACTGTAACTGCTTTTTTAATAAATCTTATGGTTAAAGAGCTTCAGAGGAGTGGCAGTGGTTAAGTGCTCCTTTTGTGTTTTGTGAACTGAGAAGGGCTTCAACTTTGAGAGGTAAACCAGGCTGCATACATTTGCCTACTAGAATTGCCATCCTTGCTGGAATAAAAGTCTTCAATCATGGAGGCAAAAAAAGGCAGAACTTCTATGATGAGGGTGTATTGATTAATTTCTGTAGAGATCTAAAGCTCTGAGAAGAAGAGAAGCAATCTTGGGTACTCGCAGAAACACAGCAGGAGTGTAGGTACCTAGTCTGGCCCAGTCTCTACTCTTAAACTGCCCCCACTCTCTGGGGAGCGGCTCACCTACTTCTGCTGATGCTGCCTTTTAGATAAGTGCAGAGAGGATTCATTGTTGGCACTGTGAGTAAATTGGGGAGGAACCAATTTACATCCCTTATGTTCCATGCACTGTGCCACAGCAGAGATGCCATCCCCAAGCCCAGGACTGATGGGAAACATGGGGATGAGAAGCCTTCCCATTACAACCATCACTCACCATTCATGGAAGGTAGATTATAATTAGTTGCATATCAAGCATCAGGTAGATATTGTTTGGGTAGGTTTGATTTGGTTTTGGTGGGGATGTGTGTGTATGGAAAAACACTTCCAAATGGCTTGAAGTTGGAAAGAACTTCTAAAGTTCTTGAGCAATTCACAAACAGGAAAAGGGGCTAAAAGCACTGAAAACTTCTCCCATTTTTTCTTCGTTGTTTGTCATGTCAAGCAAGTTTCTGCAACCTGGAATAATGTACTAGTAAACGATGCCAGCTAGATTTCCTGGTGCTGGAACTTGTCATTTGTTCAGATACAGTTCACTTACTGTTTCCAGTTGTATCAGTATCTCTGGAAAAATGATAAATAAGTTTAAAGTTTGCATATTCATACAAGTGCTATCTAATCTGCCTCCTCTACAGGATGTATAGGAAATTAACATAATGAAATAATCTACGAATAAATCGGGCTTTGAAACCAGAGATATTTTGGAGATGTGCATTTGTTTTCATACTAAAAGGGCATGTTGTTGGACTAAACGCTAAAATGGTCTATATTGCTACAAAAAAGGTTTATATCAACCTTTTACTTCAGTCCAGATGATCAAATTAAAACCTATTTTTTAGAACACATGTGCATGGAAGTTACAGGTATTAGCATTCCATTATTAAAGTCAGGGGGAACCTTATCAACTCTCTACAACTACCTGCAAGGAAGGTGGGGGTCGGGCTCTTCTCCCAGGCAACTAGTGACAGGATGAGAGGGCA
>JAAGNO010030139.1:34526-52153 GCA_033439905.1 Ceryle rudis | reverse complement strand
CTTATGGAAGAACCTCCACTGCACCCCCAAAAACCCCAACAAAGCAAAAAAAAAACAACCCCCCCCCCCCCCCCCCCAAAAAAGTGTAATTGTTTCACCTTCCTGTCTTTGAACCCAGTCCCTACCTTGTCATCTCAGGCTTTAACATTCTACCTCTTGCCACTACTATTTGTCACAACAGTATTTTGAAAGCAATGTGGAAAAATGAGGTAGGGAAAAATGAGGAATAACAGCCATGAAGTATGTCTCATTATTTTGTGTTTTGGGAAGCAAAGTTATTTATTCTGGATCAGATTCAACACAATCATTTAAGTGTGACCCCCCTGTCCTCAGTGCTCCCTGTAGGGAAGCTGAGATTAATGTAAGGAGTTACGTTAGGAATTTTGAGTGTTTAACTCAGTGAAACTGTACTGGGGACAGAAGATGGTTAAACAGTTGTTGTTTTATAACATGGGAAGAATGGTATGAATTGCTGTGCAGTTATCATCAATTTTGTTAATGTTAATGGGAGGCTTCCTGTGCCTGCTGGGAAGCAGCCAGTATCACTCCAAGTTATTAGTATGTTAGTTATACAATCTCATTAACCGCTACATCACATTAACACTCCAAACTGATGGTTCATAGAGGTGGGGTTTTTTTTTAGCATGCAGTGTATAATACTATATTTACTATATAATACCATTATTTTTTCTCCTCAAACCTCATAGAGAGATCCAATATTTGAACATGTTGGAAGCATGTGGAAGAACCACGCCTTATGCTTCAGGTGGAATAAACTTTCAGGTTTATTAAGGTGGATTCAGGTTCATTTAGGTGGTTTATTCAGGTAGAATAAACTTCAGGTGAATAAACTTTCACCACCTCAGGCAATAAATCTTTGACATAGGTTTCTGCCCAGACCCATAAACTGCTTTGGAGGCAGGGAAGGCAACTTTATGGCCATCTGATTCCTGGCACAAATGAGCCAGGGCAGCACATCATACTTTGCTGCAAGGAGACATGGCTGACCAAGCTGAGGTTTGAACGCCCACACGTGGTCTAAGAGAAGTCCAAGTTTGTTTCTGGCTGTTTCACTGATTCTCTGAATAGCTACTGGTAATTTGCTCAACCATTTCTCCATTTGCAGGTGCAAATGGGGATAAGGGTAGTTAGCTTGGTCATGAATTCATTTACTCACATCTGTAACGTGCTATAAGACTATTAGACGGATGCTTTCTAGAAGAGAGCAGCATGGTCACTGCTGCTGGTTATTAAGACCATTTCTTACCTAATGTGATTAATAATCAGATTGGTAGGTGGTATAAAAAAATCATCCACTCCTTCAAACGGTGTGCGGATAACGTGCTGATCCTCCCCTGTGCTTGCCTCTGGTATTACCTACAACAAATACACACAAGGTTGAGATCCAGGAAGAGCAGCGAGTAAGGCAGAAAGGTAAATACAGATTACACTCATACACGGTACCAAGTGGCTTTTCCCAGGGATGTAGCAGACTCAAATTGATTAATGACTTCAAAATATTGTTTGGTGTAGCTGTCTGGAAAAAGCTGTGCTAATAAATAGTATTTGAGGCTTGACATTTGTAAGGCAAGTACACAACTTGACTTTCATAAGATGTTTATATCTCGAGAAGGAGCAGTCATGCAGGAGCTGAAGTAGTATGACAACACTAAGACCATAATAATTTATTCCTCACTGTCTAAAATAAACATTTATTTCATGGTCATATTTATTAATCTCACTTAAATGCACAGGGATAAATTTACCAGCTTGAAGGATCAAACAGTAACTCACAGCAGTTAATTATTACTTTGAAGGAGAAGAACTGTTCATTCGTGTACTGCACCATATAAAATACAGGGAGGAGAAAAGAAAGGCCCTTGGCTGTCCCCTGCCGTGCTGTCCTCCAGCACAGCGCACACCTCCATGGCCATGGGAACTCCAGAAAAAGAGAGGTGGAAGTTTTCCATAATTAAGATGTTAAACAGTCAAATGATTTGCTCGGTTCAAGATGACTTGAGTCCATACACGAGGAACTTCGGCTAACAGTAGCTGCTTGGAACTTATAGCTGCATAATTCATCTAAGAAATGCTAAAACCCTACAGGGGTTAGTTCAGATGGCCATTCTGGTCGTGCCATTTAGATCCCTTCCAATTAGATTGCTCAAGAAAGATGCCCACTCTCACACGGTGCTTTCACGAGGCCAGGAGTTTGCTTCACACAAGCCAGTAATGGCTAAACAACAGCACCCCGTTAGTTGGCTGGATGGGACGTTTGATGAATCCCTGACTGATCCAAAGAACCAGCAGAAATTTAGATCAACTTCTGCAGTAGCATCTTCATTAAGAAAAAAAGAAAAAGCTATTTTTATCGCATGCCTTCAACTAACCACTGCAGGTTTTAAGAACGAATAGTGCCAAATTAGTCACCTTTTGGGAAAGAAGCTTGGAAAAAAGCAAAGACCTGCGGATGCTGATGCTAATCTCATTCCCTACATGTGTAACTGCACTTCATAAAGATAACAAAAAAGGACTATCTGAGAGCTGGAGCCTTATAACAAGTTTCCAACTGTGCAGATGGTGTGTTCTTCTTAATAATCACATGCTTGTGCCATCTCTCCTTTAATTACAGAAACCTCTCACAGCTGGATGGAAGAAATTAAGTCAGAAAGGGTAAAGAGAGCCCATTTTGCCTCCTTACAGCCTGCATGGGGAACTGCTCATCCCCAGGAGAGACGAGCTGGTGGCACCACCTCAGAAACCTTCGTTTATTTGCCCCCATTCTGTTCCTTCTGCCTTCTCCTCAAAACATCCACGCTGAGTTGCTGGTCCACTCTTTATTAAGGCAAGGCTGAGGGCTGCAGCCGTTATCTCTGGTGGAGCATGTGGCTGGTGGGGATGGCTCATCCCACCTTCATGAGGCAGCTTCTCCAGCGAATCCTCGGACAACCCCACGACTAACGTAGCCTCCAGTTTTGTAGGTTTTTAGATCAGGAAGCACAGCCCACTCTTTTCTCTGCTTGCTAGGTAATTCATTCACGTAGACTTAGAAGCAAACACTTCTGCTAGAAGGAGTAGTCACATCATACCTATGTTTTCAAGAAAGGTTGGGCAGCAACTGCCAGAAAATAGCTACTAGAGAAGGGTATGTCTGGATGGATCAAATGCTGCCAACTCTGTCATATGACATAAGGCAGCAGCAAAACGCCTGCACTTAGTGTTTCTGTCCCAGCAACAGAGGAGTGAATCCTCCAGGGCAATACAGAAATAGAGGCTAATTTAGTTGTCCAAATCCACGTGCATTACTGTGCCCCAGAGAGCCCAGTATCACTGTGGGTCTGATGGTGCTGAGCATGGCGTGGCTCCGGGGACCTCACTGGCACCTCTCCGGTGAAGTCACTGACAGCCAGTAACAGACTTTCTCCCTGGGTTTTTACTTTTGCTGTTTATGCTTTTCTCATCCCCTAGAGAGTTCTTTTCTACGCTTTACTATGAAAGGATCAATTCTACCACATTATTGTATAACCACAGACTGGTTTGGGTTGGAAGGGACCTTTCAAGGTCATTTGGTCCAACCCTCCTGCAGGGAGCAGGGACATCTGCAACTAAAGCAGGTTGCTCAGAGCCCCGGCCAACCTCCCCTGGGATGGGCAGTGACCAGCTCTCTGGGCAGCCTGGGCCAGGCTCTCACCACCCGCAGCATCCAAACTTTCTTCCTTCTCCCCAGTCTAAATCTCCCTCTTTCAGTTTAAACCCATCACTCCTTGTCCTGTCCCAACAGGCCCTGCCCAAAAGACTGTCCTCCATCGTCGTTTAAAAGGAGATGAAGGCTTGTGAGAGACAAGTGACAGAATGAGCGTAAGGAAAATAAGTAGCTACTTAGTGCACTGGCAGAAAACATGAACAACTCCTCTGCGGGAGACAGGAAGAGGTAAATGCTTTGACTGAACTGGAGAACAGGGTGGTTTTGCTCAATACACGAGTGCTAGGCCAGTAATCCTGGAAGAGTTGCAAATCTAGAGGCACAGTACCATTCATTCACCTTTTAATGCTCCTTTTCTATGCAATACCCCCAAATTCCTTGCAGACAGAAGAATTTGCAGGCCATCATAACATCTGAGAAGGGTGCACTGCAGCTCTGCAGTGGACGCTCACTTAGTCCCTGCCTCAGGCTTATCCTTGAACATGTTGCTTGGCCTGACTGGTACCTCCAATGAAACACCACCCCCAATCTGAAGGGTAAGAGGTTTCTATACAGAAAGGATGCTCTTTGTGGCTGCTTGGTACCCATTGCTTTTAGACCTCCATCGAGTTAAAAAGCTCACGCGGGCTGCACAAATGCCTCGGAGCATCTCAGGCTTGTCCTGCTTGCAGGCAGCTGCCAGCCCTTGCCTGACTTTACAGCGCTTGGCTCTGTCACCAGCCTTAAAACAAAACAGACCTTGGCAAGGAAGCAGCCCTGCTGCCAGCCTACGGCACAGTCATTGCTCAAAAACAAATTAAACAGCAGGAAAAATATGTGAGGATGGACAGAAAAGGGATGAATAAAACACACTAGATATGCAAATGAAAGAGCTGCTTTATATCCTGACCATGAAATGCTGTTAATTACCTGCAGCCAACCAGCCACCAGCTTGCTACTGATGGTGCCAAGCCAAGGAAGGGCAAAGGCTCAGGTGCAGAAGGACTTACCTGCAGCACTGGTGAGGACTTCCGCATGTCACCCCAGCTAAGCACCCAGACTTGGTCGTGGGACTTGTCATAGTGCAGTTTGGTTGGTAACGGGTCAACATCCAAGGACTTAAAGAAAACAGAGACAGGTATTTACACAGTGGCCCAAATGCAGATGACAATACTGTGTAATTTCTCACAGACAATCCCAGGTACCCCTGGTACACCCATTTGTGCAGCTTTGCACAGTTACCTTCAAATTAATCGGGGCAGTGGCAGCAAGGAGGAAAATCTGGCTGCTCGGTGCCGTTTTCCAGCTATGTATCACTCCATCTTATGCTGTTACTTATAGCCAGTAGATCAGGGGCCAATTTCTGCTTGAATTATACCCTCACCAGTTCATTCTTCCCACTCTGCTTATAACCAAGGTCAGGCAGAGGCTCAGCAAGCCTAAGCCAGGAATTCATTCTAGCATTATTTTACCAGGCTGGCTGCAAGCCTGGCTGCAGATGCAGCCCTGAGATGATGATAAACAGCCTGTAAAGGAGTTTTTTTTTCCTGCCAGTGAGGTTACAGACAGTGTGACCCCATGGGTGAAAGTAACACAGGCCCAACTTTTTGGTCATGTCAGCAGATCCACTGGGCAAAGATCTAATTTGTTTTGGTCCCATCTCAAAGTCTCTCGCCACCACCGAGTAAAGCATTCCCCTTGTAAGTACCTGCACGGCTTTCTGTGTCTGGATATCAATTATCATTACTCTGTTCTGCTTAGGCTGTGTCACGTAAATGTACTTGTCTCTGACATTAACTGCTGAAGCCCACAGGCAGGACTGAGTGCCTTCACCTTCCACTCTAGGACAGATCTCTTCCTGAGGGTAAAAAAAATAAGAAGAGGAGAAAAGGTATAATTTCTACAAGTTCAT
Source organism: Ceryle rudis (assembly GCA_033439905.1). Classification (NCBI taxonomy): domain Eukaryota; kingdom Metazoa; phylum Chordata; class Aves; order Coraciiformes; family Cerylidae; genus Ceryle; species Ceryle rudis. Next base: position 46,559 of record JAAGNO010030139.1, on the reverse strand, counting down.
GGCCTGGAGCAGCAAGAAGCGTAGCCTTGAAAACCACAGACAAAAATTCCAGAGGGATTCCATTAGGATGAGATTTTTCCCCATTTCTTTCCTGGAAAACATGAAATAATTAATTTACCAGGTAGCACACTGCAGCCTGGCCCTACCCAGTGACATTAAACAGCTGGACCTCCTGCAAACTCACATTGAATTTAAATCACCACACAGGCTATGGATCTATCTTTTGAAGTGTGCCGTGGTTCATCACTTGTAGTGCTGTCAGCATTTATTAGCAATAGAAATATCACTCTGTGCTTTGAAAAAAACAGGGATTTACACTAATTGAATCACAGCCTTGTATTTTTAATAAAGTCTTCATTTTCAGTTCAGGAAAGTGGGCTCTAAGATGCTTGTGCTCAGGGAAACAGTAAACAGAGCAAGTAGGGTCCTACAGTCTATTGCTCCAACACAGAGACTTCCCTTCTAAAGGAACCAAATCCTGCTCCTTTGGACCAAATCCTGCTCACAACTGCCTGATGCCACGTTTTGTCTCTGATCCTCCACTCACTGAGTACTGTGGAAGACTGGTATTAGCTTTAATGGGAGCCCACGGGTATCCTAAGTTTGAAGAGTCACACTTGATCTCACCAACAAGCCTCTGCATGTTGGTGACTCTTCATCACTTCTCTTGAGTTGCTTTATGCTAAAAACCATTTGTGTGGGACCAGGCTGTGGTGTGGGAACGAGGGTAAAACTAAATGAACACATGTATATCTCAGCAAGCACAACTGTTGCTTTTAAATCTTGTCAGTACAACAGCTGGGTCACTTTAAATAATGTCACCCCCTCCCTAAGGGGAAAGAGATTCGAACAGAGCTCGAAAAAAGGGGGGGAAAGGAGGTACAAGGAAAAGCAATGCCAACACTAGGTCCGTATGAGAGCGATGGTTATGGATAAAGAGATTTCACAGAATCACAGAATGGTAGGGGGTTGGAAGGGACCTCCAAAGATCATCAAGTCCAACCCCCCTGCCCAGAGCAGGACAAAACCTGAGCAGATCACTCAGAAATGCATGCAGACAGGTCTTGAAAGTCTCCAGAGAAGGAGGCTCCACAACCTCTCTGGGCAGTCTGTTCCAATGCTCTACAACCCTTCCAGTCAAGAAGTTCTTCCTCATGTTGAGGTGGCACTTCCTGCACTCGAGCTTGGATCCATTGCCTCCTGTCCTATCACAGGGCACAAGTGAAAAGAGGTTGTCCCTGCCTTCTCGATGCCCAGCCCTTATGTATTTATAGATGTGAATTAGATGCCCTCTCAGCCTTCTACCTCTCCAGACTAAAAAGCCCCATCTTTGTCAGCTCAGTAACCTGGTGTAAGGGCTGAGGACACAAGACCCAACAGCTCAGCTGCATTTTCCTTTCTGGCCCCACAGCCTGGCTAGGAATCTACGATACTGTGAGCTAAAAGATGCTACAAAAGCCCAGCCTTGGGCTTCCAGCTTCATGAAGCCAAGCCCCTGACAGCCTCCCAACTGCCCTCCTCATCCTCGGCTATGTGCTGGGGCTCAGGCTCTCACAACCCAGCATCCACCCAAACCAACGGGAGCAGGGGAAGGTCACTGGCCTTTCTGCTACAGCACTCAGCTGCAGCTGCTCTATCTGCTTTTGTGCCCTCGAAGAGCAAATGAAGAAACCTTTGTTGTAGAAACCCTCACTGTCTGTGTGGCAAACACTCAAGATACTAAAAGGGAGGAAAAAAAAAGAAAAATGAAGTCAATCCACCTTTTACCAAGGGAAAGAGCCCTGTGATATCTGTAGGAAACCCTTAGAGGTCTCTCTGAAAGGCGGCCAAGTAATGACGTTAAAAATCCCTTTTCTGCCCACCACTGTGCTGACATTATTTCCTTAAGTGCCCTCTCGCCTTTGTTCTTTTCAAGCTGTTTCTTCAGAACCACCTCTTCAATATTTACAGCTCTTTGGAAAAGAAACACAAGATTTCTGTCTTTGAGTAGCGATGGCTTAATAATATTAAGCCCAGCTAAGGACCAGTCCTGGGGTGAGCATTAGTATGGATTTCCACTAAGTATATTAAAATTCAGTGGAAAAAATCCTCAGTATCAAAAAAAAAAAAAAAAAAAAGATTATGATTTCAAAACCACTGACTACAGACTCACAAGAAGGTCTTGACCTGTGGCAGCAGAGCCTGACCCAGCCCACAGGGCTCATGATAGTCATTCTCCCCTTTGATTCCTCCCAAAATTGAAAGCAAGGCTGACAAGTGAGCCATCTGCTCAGCCTCTCCTTTAAAAAACACACCAAAACTAAATGGTGACCTAAAAAAGCATTTCTGGATGTATTTCAGCACTTGTATTTTATAAGAATTGATTGTTTCATGAAGATGTGACTGCACAGGAGTACATGACACAGGGCACTGAAAACCTTGGCCTCCCAGGGCCTCCAGTCTCGTGTTATCCCACTTGCTGTGTTGAGTTCCCCAAGTTCCAAGCCAGTGCTTGATGTTCACTGACACGTGACTTTTCCTAAATCCAGGGCTAGGTAAATTCAGTGCTGACTGAAAATACTAGACAGCAAATAGGGATGGTGATGGTGTGGGTCTGCAGTTGGGCGGCAGAAGTTGCAGAGGACTAGGATGGCACGACCATCCTCTGAGCATTCTTTCTCACCTCCCTGCTGTGGTTTGACCTGGGAAACTATTTCTGAAGAGCAGAAAGTAGCCCACTCCTTTGTCTATGAAGCCGTCAGTAAAAGGGACCAGTTGCACCAGTGAGTGATGTCTGGATCTCTCTGCTATTGACTTCTGTGCTTTCCCTACAGCCAAGTAACAACTTTTGTGCGTAGATACGTAAAAAACTTCAAACAGGACACGTGAAAGTCTTTGCCTGCCAAATTATCTGCAGCATGTCCCTAATCCTCCATGTCAGTCTTATAACTTCTGCGATTCCCTTAATTTTCATGAGAAGAAGATGCTACACCTCAGGGATGCCACATGAAGCCCACCGAGCTCCAACATCACTGTGTCAGATGGGTCCTTTAGCAATAACAACCTTTGAAGAGATTAAGAGAAAGCTTTCTGGCTGTAGCTGCCGGGTTTAGGACTTACATAACTTGTGAAAATCCTCTCTTCGGGTCTGATGTGTCTCCGGATTTCACATTCATTTGGCTGGAGGACCGTGATCCCATCATCAGAGAAGACATAGAACATATTCCCAACACTCAAGCCTTGAAGGGGGATAAAGCAAAAGGAGTAGGATGGGTTTTTTTTTTTTTGGTACGAATCCATAACTGTTTTAAAAAGAATTCTCCCTCCTCCCCCAACAAACAAACTCTGCCTTACATAAAAGTTGGTCGTTTGGATGCGGTCGGTGCATTCACAAAATCAAATTTCATGTCACAACGAGGGCTTCAAGGAGTGAAGAGGTACAGACACGTTCAAAAATGCATTGCCTTGGTGGCGGCAGCTGTTTGCAAAGAACTACGTTCAGGTCTTGTGCTGAGGTACCAAAGTGGGATTTGAGTACGAGAAGCCCCTGTATCATGGTAACTCCCTCAGATCATGACTTTCTTTTTTACTTTCATTTCATAAAATAGCTTGCTAAGAATTTGAGAACTGAGGGAGATGCTTTAGTTACAATTCATCTGAAAGTCGTCCTGTTACAGGTAACTTGACTTCTTGTACCTGTGATGCAAAATGGAAGTGCTTAATATCTGTTCCAGGAATGAAAATATAGAGATATTTCTCTATCTTCTCAGACTATCTGGATGAACTAACGCCAGCCACCAAAACAACTACATTTTTGAAATCTTGCAAACTGTAATTCACAAATGTGGAGTAGATCAGCATCGCAATAGCACTCATTTATCCAACTGGGGCATTCCAGGAGATTTGGAAAACTGGCTGTGGGTCATTGCTTTGCTGTTAAGAGATCGTATTTTCTATCATTTCTGACATGCAGAAATGCCTTAAAAACACTGATAATTTAGTTGTTCTTCGGCTACATGCAATTGCAGTTAACGAGCATCGTTAAGAAATGGTCAGGATCTTTTCAATCGCTCTGGGTAGAAAGATCCAAGCATTATTTCATCTTTTTCATACCACCCCCGAGAAGTGTTTGCAATGACCACTGTCACCCCCGATAATGTTGCTAGTGTACTTATCTGCCAACCCTACGGTGACGTGATCATTTGTAATCTTTAATTAATTACATTTTACCCATGGAGAAATAAGGTCCCGGTTCTACAGATCTGAACGACGTTCAGCGTTACATTTCCCTCGGCTGCTCCCGCGGTGGCAGCTCTGTAACACTGCTCACCCCTACTGAGTTTCTCACGTCTCTTAAGTGTTTGCAGGGTTGAGGTCTAAATCATCACAGGAGAACTTCACAGTAAAAAAAAAAAAAACCAAAACCAAACCCCTCTGTAATTTGGATCAATGTTTTTGGAAAATTTTGTAAAAGGCATAGTATTTAGTAAGGCTAGAAGGGGTTTTGTTTTTTTGGTGCTAAAACCCCCTCTTTTTGTGCCAAATAAGTGGCTTTGGAGCACAATGCCTCAGCATGTGGTGTTTGCTGTGCTGAAAATGCTCAAATTCTCTCTCTCTAAACCATACCATAGAAATACCCCAGTTAGGGCATCAGGCGGGTACAGGAGCCGTGATCCTTAAATGTGATGCCACAGTGAGGGATCATGCACGTAGGAAAAATGCTACCGAACTTCCACCGAGAACTAAGTTATCTTGATGGACTAAGGGCTAATTTTCTCTGAGTATATTGTTAAAACATTTCATTTCAGGTGCTTTGGACCAAAATCTGCGCTCACAGCATGCACGCAACTCCCACCGGCTTCAGTGGGATTTGAGTGAAGACATCAGAGGGCAGAATTTGACCCTGGCTGGAATGAGTGCACATATTGTCATGAGTAAAAGGATTGTAATCCTAAGAAGTGGAAACAGGCAGGCAACAAATTATGACCATTGTGAAAATGCTTATTATTATTTTCATGCACGGTAGTAGCGTGATTTTGTCTGATGATCCTGGTACAATGAGGGCGTTTTCCAGAACTAAGGCCTTAATTAGTCACAAAAATACTTTGATGATAATTTTACTACAGCGGGTTTAGAGTTAGGGACTTGGCAAGTCCCACCACTTACACTACAGTAAAACCAGCGCAAAGTTTTCTTCTGACTGGTTAAAAGATGATGCAAATGACTAGCAGCGTTCAGGTACTCTCTTTTTAAAGAAAGTCCACCAATTTAAAATAAAATAGTTTTTCAGAGAGTTACCTTCACACTGGTTTTAGACAGAGCAGGTTTTTCACTAGGCAAGCGAGGTGTTTTGCTGGTTTTTCACTAGGCAAACGAGGTGTTTTGCTGGTTTTTCACTAGACAAACGAGGTGTTTTGCTGTTTTTTTCACTAGGCAAACGAGGTGTTTTGCTGTGACTTACAAAGTATTTGCCAAGTCTTGATTGGGGTACATCTCTAAACAATCTCATGGGCACTGGTAAATTGGTCCCTGCTCTTGATTTTGCTGCTGCAGCTCCTGGGTCTGGGGAATTATTTCAGTGCAGAGGTGGGTAATGGAGAATTGTTTATACTAATGAGGCAGGTACTATCTTGGGAACTGGGGGACTAATGAGGAGGGTGTTTCTGTTTTCCCCTTTTTAATTGAAGACATTTCAGGTTAGATGACATAACTAGTTCAAAAACTAAAGGCTTTATTAAAGGCAACACACCTTATCTGTATAACAAAGAAACTTAGTAGTATAACAAACCCTCTATGAAGAATGGGGAGGGCCTCCTAAACTTAACAGTTCTATTCCAGGTGAAGCTGACTCTATCATCTCTGTTTTTTAACAAGAGGACACCTGATGACAACAAGAGTTTTCTTTGAGGAATACAGTCCCCACCTGAGTGTACATTTGTGTTCCTCTCCTTGGGGATCAAAGGGCAAATTTGTTAATGTGGAAAAACAAACAAGGCTGTAGTTGAGGATGTCCCTGCTCACTGCAAGGGGGTTGGACTAGGTGACCTTTCGAGGTCCTTTCCAACCTGGGGCATTCTGTGAATACTCTGATCTGCTACTTGAGCAATTTCCCTCAATTTAATCGAAACATTTGGCACTATTTTAGAACTTACATTTGGTAACAAAAAGGCTTTCAGCTTTTTAAGTGTTCATGTAAGTGATGACTGCATGCTGGCAGGACATGCTCCCTTTAGCCAGGTATAAAGAAAGCAACACTCTGCAGAAAGGAACACTGGTGTGGAAACGAATCTCCACCTGACAATTGGGCTACTCCTCCTTTTCTCTGTACAAAATTAAAACCTAATTTGTACACTGAGTGAATACTACACGTGCTTCCAGTTCCACGGTTGGTTGGCTGGCTGGCCACGCTATGTGCACTCATTTCTGGAGGGTTTACTCGGGCACGGTCTGTGAAAGGTTTTGAGAGCAGACTGATAGACTTGACTTTTAAAATGACCAACTACTAGTGTTAAAACTTGGACCTGCAGCAAAAGCTCATTGTACACAATAGTCAGACCAGGCATTTTCCCCATAGCTTTAGTTACAACAGGCCTTGTGGACATGAGGACTTGATCATTTTAAAGGAGCTCGTCTACCAATCCATTCGTTAACATTGCGACTTACACATAAGTTTTCACTTTAACGAAACTGAAAGAATACATAAAAATGGGAAAACAAAACTACCATCCATCTCTTCCAGCTTTCTCTGTGCCAAGACTTCACATGCTAAAGTACATTCGATGGATTCATTGTCCAGAATGAATGTGCTGATCAAATACTATAGAACAACACAGGCAGGGGAATAAACCTGCTCTAAAGATAGCAAATTGTTTAGGAACATCAATAGTGAATCTGCTTTTTCTGCCTGTGTTTTCCCTGTGCGTTGCTCAGGCTTTGTTTAGAATGTGCAAGGCTGATAAGCAGTAAGTCCATATTGTTTAGCAGAATTATAATAAGACTTTCTGCAACCAACTTCTTGTTCTTTAAATACTACTCTACTTGTAACAGCTGGTAGGGTTATCCAGCTACTTTCTTTAAGAAGGAGCATAAGGGGTGTAGTATAAACAGCCATGCAGCACCATGCAGATGATGCTGGACTGATTAGATGCACTAGAGATTTTGCTTCCAAGCAGAAGGGAAATATCAATTCCCAGTGCCCTTAATGCCATTGACAGGAATATTGCCAGTGGAGAGACACTCTCCCCTGTCGTGCACCAGGCACTTGCAGGTGGTATTTGGGAATAAGTGTTGGAAAGCTCTCTTAGGTGGCTCTGCCACATCTCATGCCCTCCAGACAGTTGCATTTGTTGCCCGTACAGTCTGCAGCCAACAGCAGGACAGCAGGTTTGCATCGGGTGCTTGCACAGCACTGCTCGCTAAGGGCTGCCACTTTCTTTCTGCCCCTAGAATCCCTCGGGCCAAGTCACAACAATCCAGAAAGCTCCAAGCCAAGGGCGTGAAGCACCGCTGTCTTTTGGGTACCTGGAGGCACTGCTTAGGAAAGGCTCTTTGCACCTTCCAAAGGCAGCTTGAGAGTGAAGACCTTCCTGGAGGAACTTCAGGAGGGAGGGATGTTTGCAGGGGCAGGGGGATGTGCTCAAGAGCAATTTGTAAAGGCTGGAAGGACACCAAGGTCCCAGCTTCCTCGTATGCAACTGTCAGCTGTAAGAACTGGCTTATGCCTGGACTTCAACCCAATGACATCCTCCAGTGAGCAGAGCTCAGAGCACCCCAGGAGCCTGAAGCTGGGAGGCTCCTCATCCATGCAACTGGGCACCATACCTACAGAGGCCGATGGGTGAGCTGCTCGAGGGCTCCTTGGGCCTTTGCATGATGCATCTTACTGTGCATTTCGGAAATTATGACAGCACAAGCACACGTAAAGCCAAATAAATTTTCATTTCAAGTGCCTCCGTTATATCTCTTGAGTCAATTAGCTGTTTAGGATGGGTTTCTTTTTCTAATTTGCCTGCCAACACACTGATGTTGACCTTGTGGAGGGCACATTATAACTCTGATCAAACTAGAGATCTTAACTGACAATTAAAACAAGGAGAAATGGGGCAACCTTTGCCCTGAATCGATTTAAAGAACAGAGGGAAGCAAAACCTGTTGTGTTTTTTTTTTTTCACTCTGCCTAACAGTCAAGACCATAATTTTTGTTGCTCACCAAGCAAACATCAATACATGATACTGAGGAGGAAGAGCTTGAATTGCTTGCTTAAAAATGCAGTGTATTGAATTTATGTCTTCCTTGTTCAATTATGGTAATTCGGGAGCACTTCTGACACTTGTGCAATTGTTAATGCAGCTTGAGAATCTCAGGCTACTCACAATTGGTGGCAGTTTATATAAAATTCACATTTTTATATATTTTATGGTCATCTATTATTTCATAGTGGGAAAACGTTAAGAAGTTATAGGTACGATTTATATTACAAGAGTGACAGCTCTTATTGGAATAGTTTAGCTTTTAAATGTCTGGTCTGTACTTAATCTAGTAACTGTGAAAGTTGATAGAGTTAGTGGCAAGTCAGTGGAGAATGGCCCATCATGGAATTATTAAAGCAGACAAGCACATTATCACTACGACAAAAGAACTTTACTGCAGTACCTTCCTCTCGCCACAGTATGTTTGCAACTGCAGCATCAGAAAATTGGGAAAGCCAGAAAATAACCAGGAAAAGAAAACAAAAAACAAACAAACAAAAAACAAAACAAAACACAACAAAACAATGTCAAAATTTTCATCGTAGCAAGTAACTGAATTAGTAACTCATGTTTACATGAACTGATTACTCGGTGAAAACTTTGTAACATTCATTCAACTATAATACCAGGAAAGTGAAGATCGTTCTAAATGCATTTGCTCCTCCTAGAGACAATCCTGAAACTCTGACGTGGGAAAAAAACCTCCCTGAAACGAAGCCAAATTCAGCCTGTGCAAAGACCAAAGTCTCGGTAAAGAGAAGACGTCACCTTCAAACGTAATGGTAGGCAGGGTACAGGCTGTGATTTTCTGTCCAGGTTCAATCAGAAGCCTGAGACTGGCCAATTACAGCAGCTACACATTTTGCTCCATTCCTTCTTGGAATTTCAGGCAACTACGTTCTCTTTTAGGATTCAAATAACTCTTTGAAAGCACATCTGCATTTGAATTTCTGTTTAAGGTACATCCAATTATTTCTCAACATACTGCAATTTCCCTCGCTTGAGTATTCAAGGGAAAATGACCGATATTAACAAGAGTACATAAATCTATTTAATGAGGAATAGAATATATTTCCCAAAGAATCGCCATGAGAGTGCATATTTATGGCTAACTTTATTTTCAATTCTTCCCCTGCATTAACAACCAGAAAAATAGCAAAAAATCCCATTTGCACCTAGACTTTTCCTATCACCATAAAGCCAGAGCAATCTCCCAAGTAGTTAAACCAGCAGAATTGGGAAGGAACAGGCCTCTGGGAGCTTTTCCACTGGGACAACTCATCATCTCCTTCGTTAATTGTGTTTCGGGGACAGCGCGGTCAAGATACCGTTGCCGCATCCTACGGGAGACATTCAGCTATGAGCGGCTGGGAGAATATTTGTCTTTGAAGTGGAAGATAATTTCACACTGAGGGAAACCTATTTTGCTAGCTAGTGATGTAAATATAGGTAAAATAAATAATTCACTCAGAACATCTCTCAAGCAGGTAAATATTTGAGAGCTTCGACTCATAACTGGCTTTAAAAGAAGAAGTCTTGTCCAGAAATCAATGAAATTTATTTTCTGAAACCGCATATAATTCAACCAAATATTAATTTTTGGATTCTCTGATATCTGAAACTATCACCAATTTGTTCAATCAGTGAAGATGTTACTTGTTCCATACCCAGGACACTTCTGGCACATGAAAAGCACCACTGTCCTGGAGGAGGAGATTTTTACCTTCCCCATGCGGCTCCTTCCCAAAGCAGCAAACAATCCTCTGATCAAAGCGCAGACAAAACTATTACCTTACGAGTCCAACATACCGCATGCAACGGACTCAACTATTCACCTGCACCGTTACTCAAACCCTCTTTAAAGAAAGAAATGCATGGAAAATTAAGCTTACGGGTCTTTCTTGCCGAATCTTCTATGAAAAGTGAAGATATGTCCTCATCCACTCCCACCTCATTTTTAGCAATGCAGGTGTAGGCACCAGTGTCTTCATATCGAACGCTACTGATATGAAGCTCACTTCCGTTTGCTGTAAGAAAGACACCCATGAACAGTGTTCCTCACTGCTGCTAATTGCTTCTACTGCCCTTAATCGCCTTCTGTGGTTGCAGCCGCCCGACGATGGCTCGACGGGGGTGGCTTCACCGCGCAATGTGTCCCCACCACTAGAGGTATTTGGGGGATTCCCAAGAGAGCTGATGTTTTGCTTCTTTCCATCAGGGCAGATACGCTCTGCGCCAGAAACGAACAAAGAAGAATCTCAAGGGGAAACAATAAATCACATTTCATTTATTTCTTCTTGTTAAAAAAAAAAACCAAACCCCACAACGCTTTGGTTATAGTGGGGAAAAAAGAAATAACTTCAATTTTGCAAACTGTTTTTCAGCAAAAGCTGGGGTTTGGGAGGGGTTTCTCTACGGTTCCTCCTAACACTTTGCTTTCTGGAGTGGGACCATTGACTAAATCATAGAATCACAGAATTTTAGAGGTTGGAAGGGACCTCTGGAGATCATCGAGTCCAACCCCCCATGCCACAGCAGCATCACCCAGGGCAGGCCACACAGGAACAGATCCAGATGGGTTTTGAAAGTCTCCAGAAAAGGAGACTCCACAACCTCTCTGGGCAGCCTCTTCCAGGCTCCGTCACCCTCACAATAAAGAAGTTCCTCCTCATGTTGAGGTGGAACCTTCTATGCTCAAGTTTATACCCACTGTTCCTTGTCCTATTGCTGGGCACTACAGAAAAGAGCCTGGCCCCTTCCATCTGACACCCACCCCTCAGATATTTATAGACATTAATAAGATCCCCTCTTGGTCTTCTCCTCTCAAGACTTTGGAAGGTTTTGAGGTAACACACCCAACCACGCAGGGTGGCATTGCCAACACTGGTTGAAGGCTGCAGTATACCACAGCCAGACTGGGGAGCCAGACTGTGCTATATAAGCCTCCCCAGCACGGAGAGGTTTTTAATCTTTTTGAAATAAACATTATTGACTTTCACTGTGTCTGGTGCTTCCTCATTTGAAGAAGGACCATCAGGTGCCAAGAGCCTGATCTTCTCTGCAGAGCAGGTGAAAGGAGCGAGGTGAAGCACAGCCTGATGCTCAGCTGACCTGAGGCCAGGGGAGTGCTTAGACCTGAACAAATAATTCACTGCATTTCTCTTCTGACTGTCACGGCTGTGCACAGGAGGCGAGGCTTTGAACAGCACGCTGCTTCTATCAGTCAGTGCTGTATTACCCGAGACAGTCACAGGAGAAAAAGAGAAAGAAAGAACGAACATGGTGTTTGTAACACGATTTCCAACTGCGGCTTAGCGCCAAGTACAAGAACTTCTGCTTTAAAGCACAAAATAATCCTCCTTAATCCCCGTCTACAATACTTTAATTAATCAAAATTCCATTCTTACCTAGGAGCGTCAGTTGTTTGGAGAGTTTTGGCGCGATATCGACGCCGTTCTTCAGCCAGGTAATTCGGGGATTAGGAATGCCTTCGGCGTGGCATTTGAGGCTCGCCGACACGCCGGGCTCCTGCGCCTGCGTTTCAGGGTAGACGCGAATCACCGGCGGCACTGCGGGAGACAAGGAATTGTCGACTTTAAACTACCCCAGTAGGTGCCAGCCTTTGTTGGTGGCTCGAAAGCAGTCACGGAAAGAGAGATGAGCCCAGAACCAGGGAGATGAGCCACAGCCTGGCCTTCTGTGCAAGCTACAGGAATCACAGAATGGTGGGGTTGGGAGGGACCTCTGGAGATCATCGAGTCCAACCCCTCTGCCAGAGCAGGGTCACCCAGGGCAGCCCACACA
>JAAGNO010030139.1:9083-24246 GCA_033439905.1 Ceryle rudis | reverse complement strand
CCTGGCCCCATCCCAGGGGAGGTTGGCCGGGGCTCTGAGCACCCTGCTCTGGTTGCAGATGTCCCTGCTCCCTGCAGAGGAGTTGGACCAGATGGCCTTAAGAGGTCCCTTCCCACCCAAACCATTCTATGATTCCATGCTAAACTAAATTCTTTGCAAAAGTGTGGTAAAATTGTGGTGTGGTGAAAACTTACAGCCAGGGACTTCCAGCACAGCCTGATTGAACCCACCAGGATCGACAGCATAAAACAGGAACACAGATTTACTGGTTGGAAGTCAAGAACTTTGGTCCCAATTTCTTTGTGATCCACACACAGAGGTGCTGATGCTGCTCCCTCTCCCTGCTGTGCCCAAGGCAGGTCCAATGCTACAATCCCCATCCCTGCTGTGACTGCCAACCCTCCTGCCAGGTGCTCAGAAATCACGAGCAAGAGTTGTTTGATCATCGGATGGGCTGCTTCCTAAACCAAAACCACTTGGGGCTCCTTAGAGTTCACATTTCCTGCCTCTTCAGGGAGCATCTGCTTTACAGATCGAAGCTTTCCTTTCCAGCCAGGACATTTCAAACAATTTTTGAAGGAAGCTGCGATTCTGAGGCAGACTTGCAATGCCAGCTGGCGGCCTTAAAGAAAAGTACAAAGTAGCCCATCTCTTGTGGAATGGGATTGATCTGGCACTACTTCTGCTGGCTCTTGAAGCTTCTCCAATCACTTCTGCCTGGCACCAGTGAAATGTCTTCATACTTTTCCTCTCAGTGGCTGGCCAGCACGGGAGGGGAAGGTTTAGGAACTTGCCTGAGTTTTAGATAAATTACAAGGCAGACTGAGAGTGAGCACTGAGAAATGCAGAGTTTACAGGCAGGACAAAAACCCTTGCCAAGGCAGAGAGCTTGGCCTGGGATGGGACAGAGATAACCAGCCAGATGCTGCTATCTGCTACCCATAGGCATGTGCTGCCCTGAAGTTCCTGAACAATTAGAAAGAGTAAATCCATGGATGAAGATCACGCTGACATTCATCATCTGTCACCAAAAGCATCTCGGATACTGCTGTCACCTTGGCTGCCAGGCAGATCTGGCACCTACACTATGGGATAAGCGTGTTAAACTACCCAACACATTATTACAAATATCTACTGAAAAAAATCCCATTTCAAGCATTTGTCTGTTTTCTGGTCAGCTGGAAAGCGCAGATGCGTGAGGGACTGCAAATAGAAAAGATACCAACCCTGTTCAAACAATATTTGCATGAGATGGAGAAAATGCTTGCAGCAGAGGGGACTTCATAACAGCTTTTAAAGTTAATCCCAAAGCAACTCGAGCTGACTGTAGATCAATAAAAGCAGGATGGCTACTTTTATGGGATGATTTATAAGGAGTTGTGGAAAAACAGGACGATAAAATCTCTCTGATTTAAGTACGTTGCTTCCTTTAAGATATCTCAGCAAAATATTCTCAATGCTTGGTTTGTGCTCTGTAATTGTCTTTTTATGGACAATCTGAGGGTTTTTTTATTTTCCAATGCATGCAAATGTATTAATATAAGTAAAGACCCTTGCAAAAACAAACTGATGCATGATTATAGTATTATTCCCTTCTCCTCCAAATGCATTTTTTGTTGTAAAGAGAAGCTTCTATTGGCAAGAGCATGGTTTATGACTTTTAAAAACTGTTTTCTGGCTGCCAGCACTTAAAGAAGGTTACCAAAGATGTTTCAGGTTAACGCCGTATCATTTATGTCAGGCGTAGAAGGAAATTATCCGCCCTGTATTAGAACTGGTGCACACACAGTTAATTCACATCAGATTACAATGTTATTAAGAATGACCAGTATTAGATGGGGGAAGGAAAAAGTGGTAAGGAAATTTAGGTTCAATATCGAACCTTTTGTTGCTACAAAAAAGCAGAACAGTGAATTCTCCATCAAGTTAATGACTCTTCGGGTGTGTTTATTGCAGCTCATGGTTTCTCCTTCTGTTTCCCTGTGGATATAATTAGTACAATACGATTTCACAGTTACACTTTATCTAGATGCACATATTCTTATGCACAAGCACTTTCCATGTGTATTACATCAGGGTATATTTGGAAGTGCTGTAAAAACCCCAAGTCCTAGAGCATTAGAAAATGATGAGTTTTTGATTCCTTACTAGACTCGAACTCTACACCCTGTGCACTCATCCCAGCCGAACTTGGTTCTCTCTTTGGGAGCTCTTGGGAGCTGCTCCAGGGCACCTTATGCCACTGTCACTGCATTAACTGGTGTGTGTATGGTAACACTGACAGTGTAGCTGCTGGTTTGGGTTACTGGGAAGTGGTCCTTGACGGGGTGTAACAGCATAGCTGAGAAGGAACTGCAGGTCAAGGAGGTCTCAAAACCACATGTCAGCAACACGGGAGCTCTTTGAACAAAGTTCTCAGAACCTGTTTGGCACAGAACATTTTTAGACCCGGATTCTGAGCAACATGCCTCCATCCAAACATGCACACGTAAGCTTGCTGGGAGAACTGGCAGGGGAGAGGATGGGCTGGGCAGAGGGAATGGGAAGAATTCAAGCTGGCAAAAGGCAGAGGAAGTGTTTCGTGTGCTTTGACTCTTTTCAGGAGGCTTTTGCTTGCAAAGCCAAGTTCCAAGTCTCCACGAGTCACAGGGAACCATAAACATCTGTAAAACCGATGTAACGTAATTCTCCCTACAACTAGCTCATGTTTACAGCAGAGATCTCAAGGCTGTCCAGGAGTCTCAGCAGGTGCTGCAACCCCCCCAGGAGCTGGGACTGCCCTACTCCTACCCCAGCAATGTCCAACGGTGAACTGGAAAGACATTTTTGTCTATCAACCCATGAAAAAGGATAAGAAACCAGGAAAAAGGCAAACCCCCCTGACTCCTGAGACGTGGTTTTCCTCATTTACCACTGAAGATGAATCTGCTGGTAAAGGAAAAGAAAGAGAAGTGATGAAAATAGAGGCAGAAACCATTTTAACCCCACACTGATGAACCAAAGTGGCCAGGTAAGGGTAGGGTGTTCATCACCTCGCATTTAGGAATTTCATTATAAAATAATATTATATGTTCTGGTAAAAAAAAAAAATAATTATTCAGCCAACTATGCTTATAATTTCTTATAATTTATAAGATCAATTAGTGGCAGATGACTAATTAACTTCTCCAGCAGTTTGTCTCTCATTTTCTCTCTCTTTTTCGAATAAAAAGTTCCCTGCCCTTCGTGAGCTTCTTTTATGTCTTGCAGTTACACTTCAAACAAAGGACTGATTAAGTGACCTCAGAATATGTTTTAACTTTTCAAGATTAAAAAGTACACCAACTTGCATTTTAAATTGATAACATCTTGATAATCTAAAAAATAATTTCAAAAAGTTGCTACTGCCCACAATCAGTGAGAAAGCAGATCCTAGAAATGGCTATGGACTTGTGTTTTTTGTATTGTATTGTATTTCCTTTCCGTCACTACTGATTACCCAAGGCATCCGTCTCTCCAAACACCAGACTTTTCATATTTATTTATCCCATTCCTCCTTTCTAACGTGCTCCTTGCTCACGCAATCTGCCGTGACTCGCAGAGGCCGCGCTTAGAAATGGGTAAAATATTGCACGTTGCTTGTAAATCTCCCTCACCTTCTGTCCCCAGTGAAACCCAGTATGGGATGGCAACGCCAGCAATCTCCTGCTCGGACTCCCAGGGATGTGGCCAGAGCCCTCGGTGACCCGGGGAGGATGCTGGAAGGTGCAGCCCCCTCCTGCCCACCTCTTTTGCCCATTTCGGATGCTTTTTCCTGAAGCTGTCTAACACATTTTGGGGTTGTTCCAGCATAGAATGGAAATGTATTTAAAACCCTTTAAATTTTTGGCAAAGTCTCTTGTTTTCCAGGGATTCTGAAGACGAATCAGCACAGAGCAGACTCAGGTTTATTATTTTCTAGGACAACTTCCAGTAACTTGCCTTGTGGCTATAAATAGGAAAAAGGAACAGAAAAACAAGCCCCAGTGACACAAACCCAGATGAGCTCCCCACCTTGACTTTCAAGACCTGCCTGGATCTGTTCCTGTGTGGCCTGCCCTGGGTGACCCTGCTCTGGCAGGGGGTTGGACTCGATGGTCTCCAGAGGTCCCTTCCAACCCCCACCATTCTGTGATCTCTCCAGCTATCAGCAAACGACGGCACGTGTCACACCGCCGTACGACAGCTATGGGCTACAAACTGCTGCCAGGTCCATGTGATTTTGAACCCTCACAGTGATTTAAACCCCTCTCCCAGGTAGGTATTGAACGCTCCTAATATATGTTGGGGATGAGTCCCACAGATGGTCGATACCCTGTCATCATGCTGACAAAGTTTCCATGGCTGAAATAATGACAATGGGAATGGAGCTCCCCAAGGGGTTTCTGCTCTTAGGAGAATCCCACCGGTATCAACAACAACAATAATAATCATAATAATTCACTTCACTTCTGTTCCCTTCTAGACCTTTACCTTTCAGCCCTTTCCAGCAAGCCCAGGCAAACTGGGAGCCTCCCCCGTACGGTTTCAGTGCTACTGGCAACACCAGTCCCAGCACTGGAGCTAGCTGGTGTCACTGGTTTTCCACTAGACAAAGAAAAACACTACCGTGATTTCACAGTAACCAGCACAGCAATGAAAATATATTAACTGGTCCACATTAAAAAAGCTTGCGTGATGCTCAGAGTTGTAGAAATCTCTCTCCGATAATATTTACAGCATTTTAAAACAAAATGTACCCAAGCGTTTAATGAGATGATTATTATGCAAAATCTACAACAATGGCTCTCACTTTGAGAATGATTTCTCCTCACTAATCAAATGTCTCTGATTTTTATTTTTTTTTTTTTACAATAGATTCCTGAGTGATTCATATAAAAATAAGAAAAACTAAATTAGTCATGGGCTCTTAAATCACTTTCTTTGGTACTTTTAATAATTCATTTCCAGAGACAAGCTGAGAACTTATGCTTCATTAATATTATTTGTTCTTGGTTTTACACATGCTATCACTTTAGTAATTTACATGGAGAAAAATTCAGCCTTAAGCAAATGCCAGAAAAACTATTGCAAACACAGCCTGATGGGGTATTAATTTATCTTTTCTTCTTTTTTTTTTCTGCTCAAAGTATTTAGCACAACATAAGACTTTGCTGGTGAGCCAAAAAAGTTTTTGGCTTGAACATATGGAGATGAAGCTTTTAGATAGTTGTGCAATTCTAATATAGGTAAAAATGGATGGATTTGATATCCTGAGAAACTCAGAGGGAATTTCCAAATGAGGGAAATCAATGGTAGGTGGTCTTGCTGGAGCTCTTGGAAGGGAGGAATTAGCCTACCAGGCATTTAGTGAAATGTTTCTATTAATTGGATCTACTGGACATTTCAGAGAAATGCAACAACCACGACTGACCGGGAGACTACTAATCTTGGGAGGAAATTATATTCACAAACTCCAACTTTTTCCCAAGGTAGGTAACTAAGATTTGTGGATTTTGGCCTGTAATTCAATTATCAGTTCCAACAGCCAGAGTAGGTACGGGAGTGTACAACTGATTTCAGAGTCCTAATTCATCTCAATTTTTTCCTAATGCAATTTTTTTAAGTGTGTCAGTCTCGTTACCTCAATACTTCACAGCAGATGGGCTCACTCCTTCCTACTTGCTCATTTTTAGAAGATTCATGTTGCATTCAGAGCTCTGCTTTTCTGCTGTCACACCCCGACTGAGGACATGCAATTCATCTCCAGGAAAGCTGCATCTAACATCGCAGGTTTCTCAAAAACTTCACAAGCTCTCTGCCCTCTAAGCCTCTACAAAAATGCAAGCAAAACAAAACCACCCCAGAGTAAGATCTTCCTCCACAAAAATGGCCTGTTTAGGAAGGAGATGACTAAAGCTCCACCAGCTACTTAGGACCAACTGAACAACTCTATTGCCTCCGTGAAGGTATTTCTGCATTTGCAGTAATCAGCTACAAACTTTGGTCCATGACCCACAAATGGGCTATTCCAATGAAGGCACAAACAGATCCGAGTTCCATGAGCTTCATTAGAGCAAAGAGAGAGATGATACGTAACATGGTCTAGCTGATGTCATGGTGTTGGGTCATAGGCTGGACTTGATGATCTTGGAGGTCTATTCCAGCCTCAGAAATTCTGTGATATAAACTTTGATTTGAAAGAGAGAAAACTCGGCTCTAAACTTGCAAGTTCCTGTAATTTACTCCCATCACCGTATTACTGCAGCATCCAGGATGACACAGGGTTTGATCATTTTAATGGCTCAATTTCTATTAGCGGGGTGTTAAGTGGGGTTACTCACACCTGATCTTTTTTATTATTTAACAGTGAAATGACATTAAAAACATCAACAGGAATATATCGCCTTCATCCAGCCTGTTTTAATGAGAAATCTCATCCAAGTGACTTGCATTTTAAGGGTTGGCCATTTGCTCTGGGTTTCAAGTATTACACGTGGAAAATGGGCGTTTAGATGAATATACATAACATGTATATCAAGGCAGGTAGGAGCCTTGTAAGAGCTCTTGTAAGAGCCATGAGATGTACCTGGAGGTGAATCTTCCTGGGTGCACAGGGAGATGTGGAATTAGAGCAATCAATGATTTAGAAAGTGGTCTGTGCTACCCCAGAATCACTTCTGCCTCTTCCACACACCCTTTACACCACGGACCTGGCAGAGGTTTGGTGGGTAGAGAAAGAGGCAGGCTTGGATTTGGAAAACCTCTTTGGAGAGGAGAACCCCTCTTTCTCCTCCAAGCAGGGACTTACACCTCCAAGCTCAGCCTACTTATCTCGGCTGTGCCCAGGGTCCTGGGTGATGACAGGAACCCCAGCAGCAGAACCCAGACTTTCCTTGCATGGCCTTGCTAAAGGCAAGACAGGCTGAGAGTAGAAGTCTCTCCAACTGAGTTTCCTTCCCCTGACAGGAGGCAATGGCAGAGCAGACCCATGGGAACTGGGCGAGCCTTAGCAGGACACGCTGCCACACTCCCACCGGCTGCTGCTCAGCCATTTCCCGAACCCGGGACTACGTTCTCATGCTGAAGAGCTTCATTTTGGGCTTGGCTCCTCACAACTTCAGCCTGTGTGACAGCCTTTCAGCCTGCATGACATGCTGATGCTATAATACAACGCGTGACATAGGACAGGAACATTTAAAACTTGAGAGTGTGGCATGTGGACATCTTACATGACATTTCTGGGTGTACTTTGTGCAAGATAAAGTGACAATAGCAAAAGAATGATACACTGCATTTTGTTAACTCCTGGAAGCACGCCCTTCTTAAGGGCAATTAGGGATTTTTCACCAAAGTAGGACAAAGACAAGTCATAAAGTAGGTGCAAAGGACTCTCACTCCCCCTGCCTTTAATCCCCGGTGGGTTTTCCACTATGTGGCACTTGACTCTGGAGCCTTGCGCTTGTCCCTGGATGGGATTTCTTGGGAGAGCAAGGACATGCTGTCCAACCCAGCCTCAGCAGAAAGGAAGAAATCTGCATTTCAACAATACGTTATGAAAAGCTTATTTTTGACCTAATGATCTCAAGCAGATTTGAGTTCAAGGGTCTAGATTAATATGAACCACGTAATGAAAGACACTCGTCAATTTATGTTATAGCTACCTGCATTACCCTTCATAATTCACCACATTCTCACCTACCTCTATTCCATACCATTTTTATTTTATTTATTTACTTTTTTTATGGCAATATTCTCTGTTTTTTTTGTGTGTTTTCACCACGCTTCTGAAGGAATAACTTTTGTTTATAAATTTTGCTTATAAATTTACGTGTGTTCCTCTGGAGATAATGTCAAATCATGTGAAACAACCTCCTATAAATATTGTATAAAGACATTTGACTCCACGAGGAGTTTATTACATTTTCAAATTGAGGAATGTTTTCATAATCGCATATTTGGGAAAACATGCTGCTTGTTCCTAGGGGGCAAAAGTATATTATTTTGAAAGATGACACATTTTAACCACTTCACTTATTTGTAGTCAGAAATCAATTTATAGCTATCACAATCTTATCACTTTCAGCTACATTATAGTTATTTTCTGCATGAGAAAAGTTGATGTGACTTTTTTGAAGTAGAGCTGCAAAGGGACTTGTAATGGATAAATAATATGGATGGGTAATTTATGGCTAAATAATATTTTTATGCTAAAAGCAATCTTAAATGTTTGCAAGAAAAATTGTTTAATTACATGTACCATTAAGATGGCTCTTTTGCAATAGCAATGTGACAACTCATTAATAGAGTTCTTCTCAGACAGGACAAGACAAATTATTACTGTGTTGCTTATGAAAGCTTCTGATTAAGAGAGCAATGAAAAATCATTAATATTTTGTTGCCAATCAAGATATCACATAAAAATGATTTAAGTAACTCACTTAAACAACTAGGCTTTATAGTCATCTTCAACCTTTCAGTTCTGCACAAAGTTAGGATTATCTAGGTTTTTGTTGACCGGTTTTGTCACTTCTGGTATTAATCTGGAATACAGTCAACCTTCTCCCATCTAATTTGTCACGAATCTGGAGAGAATAAAGCCACGCAGCACTTTTCAGCGGTGCCTATCCTGTGCTGCTCTCATACCTCGCTGGAAGGATTCTGGATTTTTTTTGTCTTCCAGAGTTGGGCTTCTATTTTCATCTGATTACTTGAATTAGCATTTAGAAGAGGAAGAGTTTAATTGAAATATAATACGAGGATTTTTCCAATCCTGTAGTTTTGTATGTGATTACCATTGCGCCAGGAGCAGGGAGGATTTTCTTGAAGTTAAAAAGGTACAATTAATCTCCTGTTGCACTTCCAATTAGCCAAATTGCCAACCTTATTGTGAAAAGCAGAAATGCAATCGAGTTTCTGCTTGAGGCGTACTAAAAGAAAACTGAAGTAATTTAATTAACTGACTTCGAGTATATTAAGAATCACACTGCCTTTACTTTCCTGCTGTCGACGCCTCTAAATAGATTATTGTTTAATGGGAGTTTCTCTACCCACGAAAGGTTGAAGCTCTGAACCGTCTGCTGCCACCCATCCCGACCTGCGCTGTTGAGAGTCCCATGGCTGTGCGCATCTTGGCACTGCAAGCCTTGACATGGATGTTGGTGCTACATCCATGCTACACCCGAGCATCAACCCCAAACATAAGTGTGCTCATGAACATGGCTTGTGCCCCACAGGACTTTTGAAACTTGTGATTAACAAAAAGACTTGATTGACCAGCTGAAGGAGCAGCTCTTCATCTCTGCTATGAAAAAGTGCTTTGGACATCTTAGAATGTTGGAAGGGAGCTTTAAAGCTCAGCTAGTCCAATGTCCCTGCAGGAAGCAGGGATGTAGAATCATAGAATGGTGGGGGGTTGGAAGGGACCTCTGGAGATTGAGTCCAACCCCCCTGCCAGAGCAGGATCATCCAGGACAGGCCACACAAGAAGAGAACCAGTAATGTTAGGGGTTGGAAGGGACCTCCAAGGATCATCAAGTCCAACACCCCTGCCAAAGCAGGACAAAACCAGAGCAGATCACTCAGAAATGCATCCAGACAGGTCTTGAATGTCTGTAGAGAAGAAGAGTCCCCAGCCTCTCTGGGCAGCCTGTTCCAGGCTCTGTCACTCTCACAGGGAAGAAGTTTTTCCTCATGTTGAGGTGGAACTTCCTGTGTCTCACTTGGAGCAGGTTGCTCAAAGCCCTGGCCAACTTCATCTGGAATGGTTCCAGGGATGGGGCATCCACAGCCTCTTTGAGCAACCCGGGCCAGTGTCTCACCACACTCACGTGTAAAACATTTTTCCTTCTCTTTTTCCTTCTACTCTAAATCTACCCTCCTTTAGTTTAAAAATAAAAACTAGTTTAAAACCATCCCCCCTTGTCCTGTCCCAACAGGCCCTATTCAAAAGTCCATCCCCATCTTTCTGACAGGCCCCTTGAAGTCCTGAAAGGCCCCAAGAAGGTCTCCCTGGAACATGAAGTTGTCTATCCTTAGTAGCCAGAGAGGGGACATTCCTGAGCTCAAGACTCCTACAGATTGCTCAGAGTGGAAAAAGGGACTGTAAAGGATGGTAATCCCCAAACTGTGTCACCTCAAGTTGCCAGCCCACAATACAGATGGAAGTGATATATACAGATCATAAAAAAACCCTTTAGAGTTTAATTAAAGATGAAAAAGGTGTGGAGGTGCTTATTAGATTAAAAAAAAGAGTTGATGAGAGCAAGTAGCAGATGTTCTATGACAAGGTGACAGAGGTCATCAACTGACACGTGCAACATTAAAATGGAGGCATAAATCCTGGTTTTCCTCCTTGTAAGAATCGTCTTTGATACGGTTTCTCAACAACATACTAGTTCAAACAGACCAAAAAGTGATCTGTTTTTTTCTGCTGTATTGCATCGTATTGTCCTAGGGAACGTTCAATCACTCAGGAACCAGTTGGTTTATGTGCAAGACATAACTCTTCCTCTTAACATTTAATAACCAACGAGAAAGAGAATTACTTAAAAGTAAAGCAGAAAATCACTTGGGCCAGTGCTGAATCAGGGAGGAACTGGCTTTTCAGCCTGAAAAGGTACTCCTCAAAATCTTATTTAAAATAGGAGTTGCAAATGAAGCCTCAGAGCCATATGCTATCTCCTTCAAGGACATGTTTCTACTCCAGTTCCTGGATTGTCATTTTGTGTCCAGGTCGTACTTGAGTTTTAATCGCTTAGATTAATGTGATCATAACCAAAGTTTTATAAAGGTAAGGTAAGTATCTGGAATTTTCATCAGTTTGGGCTGAAAAAATTTAAGAGCTCTCTCAAGACTCTGTGGAAACCAGGTTTCAGAACAGCTGAACTTCACTTCTATCCCGAGCTCAATCTTGAGCCCAACAAAACCGACCCTAAACCCACAATATCTCGTATCCATCTAGTGAATATAAATTCCCCCCAAAAAAGACTGACCGCACAAAGCTGTTGAATTTCCTCACTCCAGATTAAACTAAGCACCTTGGCAGCATGTGTCATTTTTACTCAGCTTAATCTGCGTCACGGAGTAGACCTGTTCTGAAGAACATCTGCACGGAGGTGGTGCAGGCAGCAAGATGTCAGGTCAACCACCTGCCAGGTCAACCACCTGCACGGCTCCTTCTGCCACGCTCCCGCTACAGCAGAGAACGCCTGACTCGGCTCATGGTGGGTTGGCAGGTTTCAGTGTATTTTTAGTGCCAGTGACCCAAAAGTCATTATTCTAACCCTAGGGCTGATGGGTGCCTGCAAGAAATCTGGTCAGCTACACGGGCTTCGGGCTGTCGGCGCAATCCTGCACCGTCAGGGTTCCTGCTCCGAGCCTGCAGCCGGGTGTTTGCTGGTTTCGTGGTGCTTTTTGATCTCGTGCTTCAAGTGGTGACAAGAAATGCATTTTAAAAGGGTAACACTCGCTTTGAAGAAAAGAAAAGAATGTTTAGATGGCGACAATTACTGAGTTTTTTTTCTGCACACAGTAATCACCTGTACGTAGCGCATGTGATTCTCCTGCTAAGGTTGAGTCAACAAATCATG
This sequence comes from Ceryle rudis, assembly GCA_033439905.1. Lineage (NCBI taxonomy): Eukaryota > Metazoa > Chordata > Aves > Coraciiformes > Cerylidae > Ceryle > Ceryle rudis. The sequence continues at coordinate 12,658 of JAAGNO010030139.1, read as the reverse complement.
TACTGAGTTGCAGGGCGTATTTCTGTTCCTTGTGCTGTAGTTTTCATGTATTAATGTATAAGATTAAAATACAGATTTTTCACATGTCAGCAATCCTGGATACACAACAATTTAGGGAGCTACAGTATTGACGGCACCGACTCCGAACTGAGTGGTTATCAAATTAACAAGAGCTGAACTAAAATATAAATCAACTCTTGCTGTGGTGTAATTAAAATAAAACCTGATTTACTATGTACTTTAATGCAAAGAGAAATGAAATACAGACCATATTTTTGATACACTACTTTCCACTCTATCCATAATTAAATGTTATTAAATCAATGAGTAAGTTTACACCATTATTCAGGTATTGTCTTTACTACCAACTGTGACTCACACTTCAGACCAGTACAGCGAATTAAAAGAGATTCTTCTTCCTTCCTGGGAGGTTATTGCCACACCCTGCTGAATATTCCCATCTTTTAAACCGCTCATCAGAAATAGCAGCCGAGGAATGAGGTACAAGAACTGGCTGCGAGGCAAGTGAAACAGAAGGAACAGAGATAAAAACGTATTATTTGATTTAGATAGAGGAGAGGTTTCATTGCCAACCATAAATGCATTGTTCACGCTCTCGATTGAACCTATTTCTTTGTCCTAGGAAAGAGATCCCTGAGGAGTTGATGGTCTGTAGAGCTGGGGTTCCAGGGCTGCTGTCTGTGGACCACAGCTTGTACCCGTCTGAACAAGGACCAAGCGATGAAGCATCAGCGCTATCTAAGTGCTGGGTTATTACAGCACTGAGTTTTAATTTCATAACAACATATTCCAAGACCCCTGTGCTTTCAGCTGCATGTATGTTGTTTTGCTTTTCTTCCTGAGATGTATCCACATAAACCCAAAGTGTCAGGCCAGCTTCCAGCTTTCCATAATAAAATAAAACTTGTTTCCTTAAAACTATCATCTGTTAGATGAAGTCATTATTAAATGCCCTAAAAAGGAAACGCTAAGAGTAATTCGGGACTTACATTGATGTCCTCCAGGTCGAGGAAGTTGAGGATGACGCCGTTGCGCTTCCAGATGATGGGAGGCCGCAGCGCCCCACGGATGCTGCACGTCAGGACGGTGCTGAGGCCAACGGTGATGGTGGTAACACTGACCTTCTGGTCCTCGGGCAGGGTCAGCTGAACAACCTCTGCAAAAGGCAACAGAACAGGAGTATTACCAAAATACTGCAAAGGGAAGCTGTTCCCCTTCTTCCCCCTTTCCCTTCCTTCTTCCTCATTTCAGGAATAACTTTGAAGGACTTTGGCCAGGAGATGGATTATTTATACTATAACCCCCCCCCTAAACAATAAAGCTAAGTAAGAGACACAGAAACTGAATCTGGCACAACCAAATTTAGTGCATCATTTTCCTGAGGCATCAAGCAGGAGTTGGGGATTAGGGCACTAAGAGGGATGTTCTGCAATGGTTAAGTCTACAAAGCAGTCAGCAGCAGGAGGACAAGCAAAGGCTCTGCTGCTTGAGACCATCTGGGTTAGTTTCTCTGCCAAGGTCCCTTGAAAAGGTGCAAGAATGAGTCAGGTTCTTCCCTTGAAGAAGTAGAATTAAGGCGAGACTGTTGTCACTGAAATACAAATAAATCCCATTTTAAATCACCCAAGTATTGGAAGTTGCCAAGCTCAAAGACTCTTTTATCAAATGCAGGCACGTATGGCATCTGAGATACAGCTGTTCTACTAACCAAGGAGTGAGAAGCTTTCTCATATTTTACTTAAAAAAAAAAAAGAAAAAAAAAAAAAAGAAGTTATTTTGACTTATATGTAACACACAAGAGAAACATCTGAGGCATCAGACCTTACTGAAACCCACACTAACACCTCTCTGAAACCACACCAGGCCACATCGCTTCCTTCTGGCCAAGGCTCACAGGACACATCTGCATATTTTGCCACGTGTGGCCACACAGACACTCAACACCAGCATTACTGTGTGTGCAGCTTGTCATTAGGAAGCTTTTCAGCAGCAGTGAGCCAGCACCGGGGCAATCAGGCCCCATTGTCAAAGCTGCCACATTCACAATTTTATCGTTCGCATGATGTTTTTTTGCTTACTCTCATTGTCAGGGTCTGCAACATGAAAGCCTTGAAACTATATTGCCTATAAATGATGAAAATTGGTCTTTCAAGGTAATGGCCCGTTGAGATGAATGGGGAATGTTCACAGCACTTTGGTGTTAGCTCAGAAATTTGGAGTAGGGAATGAAACACCCTCTCCTGGCCCCAAGGCCCCTTCTTTTCATGTCCATTGGCATTGACAGCAGCAAAACAGGGATCAAAAAGAGTGATGCTGCCTCACCCAAAGCCATGTGCTTTGGGAAAAACCACTTTGAGCAGTGCTGACACTATAAAGTGACGTAGGGAGTCAGGTCACTCCCTCCCCTCATCTGGCCAAATTACTCTTCCTCCTGCCTTCGCTCGCTTCTCACCTCTGTGAGACCGGCACAAGATCTGCGTATCACGCACAGCACATCTGCTTTGGTACCATCTAAATGGTAGGTGCACTTTCTTCCATCCCTTGGAAGAAGGACTGACTTTCAGTGAATCCAAACACTTATTTTCATCCTGTCATTTCACAGCTTAAGATGTAATTCTTGCCTTAAAAGTTCCCAGCTTTGGTGGGAAAATCTTGCACTCACTTAAAGGCCTTGCACTATGGAAATGAATGGAATAAAAAAACCCCAATAAACCCAGTATCTACTTTTACATGCATCATTTTCCATCTCTTCGCTTCCATCTCTAATTGAAAAATTACTTTAACATCTCTCAAGTAGCAATTCAGTTAAATCTATCCACTAAAATATTCAGCCTACTTCAGCAGCCTTGAGAAGCCCAGAAGGACTCTCCTCAGCCTACCAATTGAACAGAACTTGCTCAAATAGCAGGACCCAACCAGCTCTGCCTCCATCCTCGTCCTGCTTCTTCCACCTCAGTGAGATGTTAATGGAATGTGCCACAAATTGTATTCACCACCGTACATCTGAAGCTGGCTTAGGGCTGCAGAGATCAATACAGCATCGGCTGTTAGTTGTTCTCCCACTTAATATTCCTGGTGCTATTTTAGAAAGACTACAAATTGCTTGAAAGAAACAGTACCTAGGGTTTTGATCTACGGTTGATCAAAACTAGGAATGTTTGACCAACTTACTGCTATTATTTGGCTTGGGGTGGCTCCCAGAGGTGTTACGTGAGAAGAGGGGCTGACACAGTCAGACCATCAAGCAGTTTCTGCACTTGAAACTTTTAAATGCAAATGGGGAGATGGAGGAAGAGCAGGAAGTGAAAGAGAACATGACCCACCCAAGGTCACTGAGCAGGTTAGTGGCAAAGCCAGGAATAGATATTACACCATTAAATCACATTGCCCTCAGGTACCCTGGCTTGTGTCACCACTGGTGTGGCCAGCTGGACTAGGCCAGTGATCATCTCCTGGACTGGGGAGGCCACACCTTGAATACTGGGTTTGGTTTTGGGTCCTTCACTCCCAGCAGGACATTGAGGGGCTGGAGCGTGGCCAAAGAGGGGCAATGC